>APFE031419123.1:67875-102059 GCA_000404065.3 Pinus taeda
CCATGGAGAACACATCAATCCAGGCCTCACAGGAGAACACATCAATCCTGCTACAGTCGCCATGGAGAACACATCAATCCAGGCCTCATAGGAGAACACATCAATCCTGCTACATGTAATATCCCTAACCCGAAATATTTCTCAAACCCCAGCAAAAACTCCAACCAAATACGTGCAAATGATATAATAACCCAAAAATGGCAAAATAACAGTGGTACAACGTATTATAATGTAAATAGGAAATATTAGTAGATACTCAAGAAATGCAACGTGAAATGCTAAGCCATTTTATTATACTGAGCAATAAAATGAGTACAAGAGGTGATCAGAAAGATGGCACCTCGACTTGCACAAGGCAAGTGAAGAGATACTCTCAGAATAACAAGGAATGGCCTCTTTGCGTAGATGCTGCTGGAGAACTGCTATGCTGTTGCTGCTGCTAGAAAAAAAATAATTATTTGGGGCTGTTCCCTTCCTCGGAAAATGCTGAAATTCTGGAATCGGGTTCTACTCAAGAAACCCATAAAACCCAGAAAGCTTTCCTGGAATAGCCAACCCCCGAAAATCACCCCCTTGGGGATCTGCGCAGTCCCTCAATGCTTTGCGCTGCCACTAAAGAAACCCCTCCAGAACTCTGCCTGAAACTCTGCCAAGAATCCTCCAAGATGCAAGGGCTGGTCCCCTGCTCAATCACCTAGCATAAATCCTCCTGCAAAAACCCCAATCCAACACTACTGCCAGAAAGAACTACGTCCCTCTCTTAGTGCTGCACAGTCCTCCAAAATGCTGATGAAACTGCTACTGAAATGCTGATAAAACTACTGCTGAAATGTCAATGGAAATACCTTGCCCGAGCAGGCACTCGAAGTCCCCCGGGGCTAAGGGTGAGATCTCCGAACGGAGACACTCAATGCACTAAACAGTGCTACAGATCAGCTAAACAGCCAGCGTGCTCAGAAGTCGAAACGACTAGCTCAAAATGCACATAACTGAATGATCCAAAATGAGGGGGCTCCTCTCTATTTTATAGCCTTTGCCTCTTACAATCCCTAGGCTCACCTCCTCCTGTGTGATTCCCCTCTTGCCACGTATTTCTTCCTTGCTGCGCAATCCCTCCATGTGTCTGCGTGGGCCCCATTTCTGCGTCCCCCTTTGGCCCCCTTGGCTCCTCTTTAAGTCACAACGTTGTGCTACTAGGAAGTGACTTTTTATTCTTAAAATGAGTTATGTCCCCTGTCCTCATTTTTTTTATTTACAAATAACTATAGAAGGCAAAAATTGGACAAAATCGAATATTCCAATTAGCCATGGCTAATTAGGAATATTACACTACAATCGCCATGGAGAACACATCAATCCAGGCCTCACAAGAGAACTAATCATCTTGCTACACTAGAGAGCGAATCATCCTGTTCCACAAGAGAGCAAATCATCCTGTCCCACAAGAGAGCGAATCATCTTGTTCCAGTGCACACCACCAGGAGAGGGTGAGTCACCCTGTGGTCGTATGTTGCTCTAGTAAGAACTGCAAGCCCTCAGAACTCCCAGAGCTCAATGTATGCAAGATTTAGGACCCTTGTACAAGGATTTCTTGACGACTCTAAGTCGTTTGGGAAAATCACATATTAGATCTTTTCTCGGGGCTTTGACAAGGTGTATCGACCTGTACATCATCTTAATGCGATGGAGCCTCCTTGCTCATCAACTTACCATATCCCAAATGATGTCTATCTGCTGGAACAATCGATGAATACGGGATTCCTCAATAATCGAATCCCACCTCTGGCTGTTATAGAGAATCACAGTGATATGTGTTCGAACAACTCACTGAAGAGCTTCCCCAACCAAGCAGCTTCATATGAGATCATACTCGTAGGTATGTATCCAGTCTCGGCGGTGCTTATGGCAATCGATTTCTTCTTCCTGCTCATCCATTATATCGAAGCAAAATCCAGAGAGAAGCAGCACTAAAAAGTGCTCCAGTGATCCTCCACACTACCTGCCTAATTAGCATTCGAATAATCATGTAGTCTCATATTTACGACAGTGTATCTCAATCCATGAGAGATTGTGTCCTGAAGACATCTCAGAAGATTCTTGGCTACCAATCTAGTGAGGCTCAACCAAATATGAGCTCACAATGCTAACTGCAAAACATATGTTCGGGCGGAGGTTCACCAAGAACATCAATGCGAATGAGTTTTTGAAACTCAAAGGCATTTCCCAAATCTGGTCCGACATCACTACCATATAATTTCTGAAAGTTAAGATCCTCGAGGTAGTCACAGGCTTGTAGTCCACCATACCAAATATTTTCAGAATCATCACTACATATTTTCCTTGAGATAGGAAAATTTCCCTTGGCTTCTGCCACACTTGAAGTCCTGGTTCTTCATTTCAAATTCAGAAGCCAACTCCCTCTTACATTTGTGAATGAGAGGGTATGCACCTATTAGAAAGAGGTCATCCACATACAACACCAGTATGAAAGGCTTGTCATCTTCAACCTTAAGGTAAAGGTTAGGATCAACTTCACTCCTAGTGAATCCCAACTTCATCAAGTAGCTATCGATCCTTTCATACCATGCTTGGGGTGCTTTCTTCAGCCCATAGAGAGCCTTCTTCAACCTACATACATGAGATTCTCAATCATAAATCTCAAATCCTTCAGGTTGCTCCACATAGACCTCTTCTTTGATCAAACCGTGCAAGAATGCGGTCTATCCATTTGATGTAGGTTCCATCCTTGTGAAGCCACAAGGGCTATGATCAAGTAGATGGTCGTATATCTGGCAACAGGTGCAAATATCACATCATAGTCTATACCTTCCTTCTGGGAGAAACCACGAGCAACAAAACGAGCCTTATACTATTCCGTACTTCCATGTGCTACAACTTTATCTTGTAAAGCCATTTTGAAGTAACAATTGTCTTGTCCTGGAGTCTGGGAACTACTTCCCAGACATCATTCTTCATAATAGACTCATATTCTTCGGTCATAGCATCCTTCCATACTTGATGCTTGATGGCATCTGAGAATGATGAAGGCTCATTTTGTATGAGCGTGCTCATGATGGTCAGGTATCCCTGATACATGTTAAGTTTCTTACTTTGACAGAAGGTTCCTCAGGGTGCAGCATGTCCTTCAACATCATCAAGAAACCCCCTAAACCATGAAGGTCTTTTCCTAGAAGAGGAAGGCTCATGTGGATGAGGATCAATCAGATCCATGGGTTCTTCTACATCAGGCATTGATTCATCATCCTTTTCTTTCGGTTCCCTAGTGTCGGCTTCTTGAGAGCTCCTCAAAGTTGGAAGATTGTCCACCTTGCTGAGAGCCATATCTTCGTCAAAAGTGACAACATGACTAATCACGACTTCCCTTTGACCGGCAGTGAACATTTCTTCAGGAGTCCTGGAACCCAATGCTTGATGAAGGCATCGATTTTGTACATATATGGCAGTGTTTGTAGTTTCAACCCATAGAAACTTAGGAAGTCTTTGATCATGTAGCATGGCCCGGACAGCTTCCACAATCGTACAATTCTTCCTTCCCGCCACACCATTTTGCTCAGGAGTATGTGGTGTAGTAGTCTCCCTCTTAATGCCAGCCTCAGATATGCCTGAGTGAACCAACTGTAATATATCGGAGGTCTTGCTTTGGCTTGAGGGGAATGGTCCCCTTTTGAGCTTTCCTTTGGCACATCTTGGACATACACCTTCTTTCTCTACTCGGAATTCGGGCATCCCTGTCACCATTTGTCTTACACTGAGTATAGCTTTATAATGAAGAGGGGCAAACCTCCGATGCCAATGTTCGGACTGAAGAGATGTGTCATAAGACATGATACCTAGCGGACTTCCATCGACCTGATATAATGAATCAACACGAAACCCAAGAGTAAAAGCATCCTTAACATTATTTTTCGATACACGTACCTTGCCATTGCTGAAGGTTACATTGTAACCTTTGTCTTCCATTGCCGAGATGGACATTAGGTTCTTTTTGAGGTCAGGTGCATTTAGTACATCCTGGAATTTCTAGCCTTCTTGAATGGTTGTCCTCTTCCTCGATTCCCAGCTCTCCTCTTACCTTTGCTATTGAATTTGTCATTCCTTTGATTGCCATCAGAGGGATTTTGATCATCTTCCCGGTGTGAGTCCTTTCTATCAGGTCACTCCCTTGCATAGTGACCTGCTTTATCGCAGATGTAACATCGTCATTTTCTTCCACCCTCAGGTCTAGCCTTTCCTTTTGATTTAGTCCCAGAATTATTTCTTTTCTTAGCATGAGAAGAAAAGGCAGCAGGAGGACCTTTAGGCATGGGCATTTCTTGCTCTTCTTCCCTTGTTTCTTCTTGAATGCATCTAGCCATTAATTCCTCGAAACCGGGAATTACATTATTGTTTAGAAGAGTAGTCCTGAACACGTACCATTCGGATGGTAATCCTCCAAGAGTCGTGAATGCCATTATGCCATTTCCCTGTCAGTAATAGCCTCCCCAATAGATAAGAGATTGTTCTTGATCTCGGTTATTCTTAAGAAGTAAGCTTGCATACTCTCATCTTTACCCTTCTTGATTTCCCTCAGCTTATTTCTAAGAAACAAAACTTGATTTGTGTCACTAACTTTAAATAAACTCACCAGTCTATCGTAGATTTCCTTGGAGGTGTCCAGTTCAGAGATGTAGGCCACCAAGTGCTTGTCAATAGATTCCCAGATGATCTTCTTCGCTTTAATTTCTCCGTTCTTCCATTTGTTCCTAGCAGTAGGAGGTGCATTTGATGGAGGCTCAACAATATTGCCTCTCACATGATCCAACACTCCTTGATCCTCAAGGGTTAGATCAATAGACATCTTCCATCTGTGATAGTCAGCTTTCTCACGGAGCTTGTCTTCAACAGGAAAGAGTGTTGACGACCCCATCGTTCTTTTAGGATAGCCTTGCCAATCTTCTCTTTGGTGATTGCTCTTGCTCTTGCTCGGGCTTTCTCTTCACCTCAGCTCTGGTACCATGTTAAGATATGGTATGTTTTATGCTTATAATAGTTTACTTCTTTTTCTTATTATATTGCACGGATTAACAATCACATGTACATAAAGTAAAGTGCAGATAGAACATTAAATGATCGACAGAAAACAAGCCAAGACAAGAGACACAAGATGTGGCGGCTAGCCAGGGACAAACCCCACAATGTATGGGAAAACCCTTTGATCAAATCTTCTTTTATCTTCAATAATTCAGTAGAGAGAAATAGTACAATAAATCTGATTTATAGCAGCAATAGCAAACCCTAGATCAGCAACATCAGCATGAGCGGCTTCATCATCAAACTAGGGCAGATGATATCTCACAAACCGACCGTCGGATCGGCATGATTCCACCACCAGAAGTTGCGGCTTCCAGAAGAGGTTCAGATGAACCTATAGCACAATTTGGATGAGGAGATCTTCTAGTCCACGCAGTTCAAACTTTACTTCTGCAGTTGTAGCTTCAGTTTCAGCAACATCCTTCAAACTAGGGCAGTAGATATCTTGCAAACCGTTTGTCGAATTGACTTGATTCCACCACCAAAAGTTGTGGCTTTCAGAGGAGGTTCAGATGAACCTAAAACGTAATTCAAATGAGGAGATATTCTAGTCCACGCAGGTCAAACTTTACTTCTGCAATTGCAGCTTCAGTTTCAGCAGCTTCCTTCAAACTAGGGCAGTCGATATCTTGCAAACTGTCCATCAGATTGACTTGATTCCACCACCAAAAGTTGCAGCTTTCAGAGGAGATCCAGATGGACCTACATCGCAGTTCTAAGGAGGAGATCTGATGGTCAACATTGGTCAAACTTTGGATTTGTAGTTGCAGCTTTAGGTTCAACAACTTTTGGCTTAACATGTGAGAGAGAGAGACCCTTTCCTGTGAAATAGAGAAGAGACTCTTGTCTGTGCAGTAGAGAGAGAGAGATGTGATGAGATGAGTGAGTCCAAATGAGGAAAAGTCCTCCTATATTTATACACAACGTTGGTGTTTGAATAGATGCGGCTGTTGGGCTTCTGAGCCTACACGAGTTGTAGGTCGGCTTGATAATAATTCCATAATCAAGATAAATTCATATCTCCATGAATACTTATCGGAATCGGATAATTTTTATATCAGTCCAACACCTCTCGATGAGAGGAATCTAATAAAAATATTATCAACCATGAATAAGATGACCCACATGAAGTTTTGCCCTGGTTGCCAATTTTAACATGTATCAATGCGTAGAAGTTGCCTAATACACCCTTAGACCATAGCAATTACTTTAGTACTTAAAGTAATTTCTTTTATAAGAGAAAAATGAATTTAATCTAATTTAATGCAAAGGTTATTTGCATTAGTGAATTAGATGAATCTCAACCATCCATCTCAAGTGAGGGTAGACCTAATCTCAGCTGTCAAACACTCTGGAGATTAGGGTTGTGAATTTGGTAATAACTCAAGCTTATAAAAGTAGGGCTAGGCCAAGGGAGAAGATACAACACATAGGAGCACAAGGCATTGAGAAAGACGTCTCAATGGTGGATGGAGAAGGATTTCTACTCAGGCATGCTAGGTCCGAGGAACATGCAAAGGGGGCAGTGAGGAGATCCAGATCAGCCAAGTCTAGGGCTTGATCATCTATATCGGATCCAGAGTTGTATGTATTTTGCTTAGTTTGGGCCATTTTCCTAGTAATCTAGCCCAAGTGGGTTCTGATTAATGAAATGAAAAGTTGTTGATTGGGCAGAAATTTGTGTGTGTGCATGTGTGAGATTGGTTGTTTTATTGCTTCTGCTGAATATTTTGTTAAAACTCTAGCTATGGTTTTATTCAGTAGACTTAAATCTGCTAGGAATTAATTGCTGGGATTGTTAGGATTAGAAATGAACAATCATTACCATGTAGCTACCAAAGGTGAATAGAATTTCACTGTTAAATGACACACAGCAGAGGTTGAGAAGGTTTTTCACTCCATTGAACTTGCTCAATGTTTTTGGGTATTGATATTTAAATTGAACATGATAACATTAACTGTTACACGATGATGAAAATGGGAAGAGGCATATACTTCTGAGTCTTTAGCTTATTCTTTTTTCTGAATCAAATATGGAGGATAGATTGGTAACTTGGGGAGCATTGAGAAGACAGATAAGAAAGGAAGACAGACAAGAAAAGTTCTCTTCCGTAGAATATAATTTTTTTGTGCCTCATGAGATTTATACACTTATGACACAAGTCCTTGTAGAGCTTGTTCTTTACCAACAGATGAATCTTGTAGGAAAATGAGTAGCTAGTTTTATTAAAAAACAGGTCAGTGAGATGCCACATAGACAATGAGCTATATTAACACGAGGAGGAACATATTTTATTTATCACAGATATAAGTTGCAATCACCTGAATCTTGAGAAACCCTTGGACCTATTGTATACTTACAATATACACTGAAATTTGTTTTGAAAACCATACACTATAATTTCCCTTCATAGACATTAAACATGAATGATACAAATTTTCCTAGGAATGAATATATCGATTCAGAAAAACATTTTGTCACTTGATAGTTCATTCCTTGGGGATGCGAATGAAGTGAAATAGGAAGAAGCTGGTATCTCCTACAATAACAATACTTTATCGTAACAAAATTTCTGGTCTTCTTGTTATGGTAGAAACATCAGGCTTTGTGAGAACACAAACAAGAACAGTTGTGTAATACTAATTATGCAAGTGTGAATTTGTTGTGTGACACGAGTCATTGAAGTGCTTGACAAAATTTCTGACTATGAGGAAAGTTATCAATTTCTTTCTCAGCTATCAATGCAAGTAGAGTCTCAGTGATCTGTACCATATCATATAAGAATTTTACTGCAAATGTCATGCCTTCCAACAAGTGGTGTATGCAGTTATATTTCATTGAATAAAGTGTCATCAAGATTGAAAATTATTATGCAGTGATCTAGTTTTTCTTTTTCCGAAGAAAAATACAAAAACTTTTTATTAACAAAATAAAAAGATTACATTCTGTAGGATCTCTGAGCTGAGCTGATGGCTCATCTTGCGCTGATCTGGACTGACTGATAACAATTAACACAAAAATAAAAACAGAAACTCTGTCTTGAGAAGAAAACGCCCGATTGGCATTCACCGCCTCCGGATAAGGACATTCTAATCTGGTGCATGATTTGGTGACTCCTTCAGAGAAGGAAAAAGCAAAACCAGAACCGGCAGTGATCTAGTTATATGTGTGTCATGCTGCTTTTTCTTTTTTCTTTCACCTACTGGGCTATCAATTCTGTGTCTTTGAGAAGATCCTGTCATAAAGATAGGAATTTACACATGCTTGCCAATCTAAAGCTTGAACTCCATTGGACTAGTTCTAGTCTGATGCAACTTGTGTTTATTCAAATCTTTCATAAAAGAAAATAAGAAAGAACTAAACTTGATTAACATCTTCAAACTTCCTAAATAGCAAAAAGTGGGTCTAAAAGATCAATGATGTACATATTCTATACATGAATAATTAGGAATATGTAATGTACCTCTCATCTTATTTCTATGTTAATAAAATAGATAAACACCACAGAAACATATCATAGCAAGTAAAAGTGAGTACCATGCAAGGGAAATTGGTGATTCTTGGGATGCCATATGGACTGATTTAGTTTAGTATCTACACTATTACAGAGCATAGGTAAATCCATTTATGCTACTATGCTCTAAGCAAACAGTAAGGGTTTACCTGAAGGCAAGCCTGTTTTACTCTCTTCTGTGCAAACTTCAACTGCTCTTCTGATAGAGTGATAGCTGTATATTTGCATCCGGTTTGCTTGACAGCCTCTAGGGCTAAGCTTCCCCAGCCACAACCAATTTCTAGCACCTCATGGCTAGTTTCTATTTGAGCCTATATGACATATTTAAAGACAATGATTTAAGTGTCATTTCATGAAGATCCAGCCAAAGTTGGAGTTCGTGTGTCTGTAGGAATTGTATAAAGAGACTGAGTTGAATATAAACATATGCTACTACCAAGGTAAGCTCACTTTGTCTATCAATAAGTGCAATTTTCTTAGCTGTGCATCCTTCAATGGTTCCTCTGGCCCCTGAAATTCATTTCCAAGGATGACTCAACAAGATCTCATGTGCAGTTGATATAAATTTATTTTTTGCAGTATGAAAAAGAAATTCTGGAAAATTGAGTTCAAGATCACTATGATATCTGTATATGAGGATTGGTAGATATTTATTGAAAGATCAATCTTAGCTTTATAAAATATAAGAGTTTGAGCATTAAAGATTACAATAGCTACTCAGATATGGAGAAACCATGACAAACCTTGAAGATTGCACAAGAATAAGTCATTGTCTCGTCCAGAAACAGAGAGAACAAATCATTACTCTGCATCAAGAACAAAACAAACTTTGTTCACATTTCTCTTGCCTGACTGTTTATTTGTGATGAGTCTGCAAACAACATTGAAAAGAAAAGAAACTCTGTTGTATATCTGTGCATTAGGCAAATAATAATTTTTCCATAGGCAAGAGAACAGTGTAGTCATCTGCATAGTAAAAATAACGTATGTGTTCTGAGTTGCTTCTGTATCAACTATTAAATATAAAATGGCTTGTTGTCAATCCAGATAGATGGTAACCTAAAAGGAAAATACTATAACTACAGCTCCCTAGATGACTGGAGTGTTGGTTCTCTATTTATCAGCCATAGATTACCATGGATAGGTGGGTGCCTTATCATATGGTGCATTTACCTTGTACAGAGACTTCTTTTATTTTTTATTTTATTCCAAGTGTTTTAGGCCATTTTGTCGCATCTGATCAATAGGCCTGCAAACTGGATCAATTACTCTCTGTGAACATGTTGTCATCAGCCCTATACAAAGCCCTAAGCATGACCTTTTCAAATAATGGAGTATCTGGGTCTAACTGCTTTTAAGGCCCAGCGCACTTTGCCCCTTTAGAGACCTGCGTTCAGCAGTAGGCTGCTCGATTCTGCACCAATGCTGATCAGCAGCAGCTTGTCCCTCGCTGGGGGGGTGCACTGATTTTAGAAATTCGGACAAATGAAAAAGGATCTCGAAGCTTCCTCTTTCAGAAGCTTCTAGAAGTTGTTTTAACCATTTACCTTGGATAAGAAGTTCGAATCCTTTCTGATCCTACCTTGGAGACTTTACCTCTTATCCCTTAAGCTCATCCTCCCATCTTAAGTGGATCTCAAGCTTAGATTGGTAAATGGATAAGAATTCCTGAACTATCATCCCTCTCCTATAAATTTATTGCCTTCTACAACATCAGGGTTGGCTTTTGGAGACTGATCATGCCCTCATGCTGGCATCTTGAATCTAAGAGAGTCATCATCTTCATGCATTAGGGTGACATTGGGGTGTGCTTTGTGACAAGGAAGGATAAGTCAACTTGGGGAGATCTCTATAAAATCAGCTACTATTTTTGGTTGTAAACTCTCTCCTATTTCTATTAATACAAAGAGTATACCATTTTCCTATATGTATTTTGTTACATTTACATTCATGTATTTCAATGCTTCACTGATCCATTGACTAGAGTAAATGAATTATGCTACGTAGATGTTGTGGATCCTTTGCTTGTTTTGATTATATGTGCAGATTCTAATTATAGCAATTAGAGCTACGATTGGTACTTATAAGCCGGGAGGAAAGTCAAGCTTGTGATGGATTCCAAGTAAGCCTCTTTCCCATTCTTGAATTTCTCTAAGGGAAACTTTATATTCTTTGCTTTCAGTTGTTTTAGAATAGTCCACTAGGTCTAGGGAAGATACTTTTGTCCTCCATCGTAAATTCCACATAACAAATTAGCAAATCCACTGGGGATCGTTTATTTCCTTTAGTGGTTTCCTTGACCTTAGCCCTTCTATCACCCCTTGAACTGACCTCCATTACCTTACTCAGTTTGGATTGACCCTAGGAAGACCTCTCATTGAGCTTAATTTGTTTTTTTGCATTGGAACTTCACCCAATCTTGATCAACGCTCCCTCTGGTCTGGAGACAAAGCGTTGCAGTGCTCCTTGACCTTCTCTGCACCTGTGCTGTAGAGCACTGGTTGCCTTTCAGCGACTGTGCTGACCCCTGTTTGATGCAAAAAATTGTCATTTTGTGCTTTGCTCTTTGATTTGCTTTGTTCTAATTGGTTCTCCTTGTGTCCCTGAGTGTACCTTGGTCCCTGAAAAGCCTTCATCTTGTTTGCTTTTGGTTTTGATTGCCTTTGATAAGAATTTGTTTGGATTTTGATTTTTTCTTGTCAAGTAGGTCATTAGCACAATGATTGCTTGAAAGAATTGGTGTTTTAGGCATCATTTTGAATAGTTTGTTTATCAGTGATTTAGCAAATATCTTAGTTTTCATCTGAAAATTAAGTGAATCGAAAAGAAAAATCTCATGCATCATGCATTGCATTTAGGGTTTTGTGTGTGAAATTGAAATTTGGAACAGTTGCATTAGGAGAATTGATTTAACGATCTTGTTTGTTGTATCTTGTATCTTGCATCACTCTTTGTTCTCTTCCTTCCCGTACAAAGATTTTCATTGAAAAGAAGATTCCATTTTGTCATGCTAGATTGCATCTTTAGGATATTCAGGTGAAATGCGCGACGAGTCTTGAAAATTGAAACATAACTCAGTATAAACTTTAAAATTTATTGAATCAGTCTTAAGGAGCTTTTGAAACATTAATGCAAACATCTAGGGGTCTGGGCTAGAGACATGTTCCAACGTCTATAAAGATAGGAGATGTTGTTTTTTGCCAGCGTTGCATTCCGGGGGTGATATCTCGTTCCACATACGTAAGTGTAACAAATCGTTCTCCATGTACCCAAGGATTGTAGCCATTGGACTCCTAGTCCAACATCAACACCACCCATTGGAATGGAAAGGATTGAGCTATGCAATGCATATTCTCCCATGGATAGTTTGATATTATGGTACTTTCCAGAGCAATTTATGGTTCCTCCACTTACAACCATCACTTGACACTCTGGTGCTGGATATAGGAAACAATTCAATTCCTTGGTTATCTTACAATGAATAAAATTATGGGTACTGCCTGAATCAATCAATACTATTACATTTTTGTTTTTGATATGTCCTTCTATCTTGATAGCTTGAGGAGTGGTAATTTCGGCCAATGCATTACAAGATATAGCCAGATTCATTTCTTTTTTCTCTAGGGTTTGTTCTTGGTGTATATCCTCTTCTTTTGACGTTTCTTATTCCTTTTCTTCCTCCTCTTCACAATCTATGTAAAATAATTTCTTCTTAGCACACTTATGACCTTTAGTGTATTTGCTATCACAATTGTAACAAAGCCCTTTTGCTCTTTTTCCTTCCAATTGTTGTGGTGTCAACGTTGTAGGCTGTGGAAGGTTAGGAGCAACAACACTTCCATGTTTATAGTTGTTAGTGGTAGGCTTCTTTGTTGCCATGATTTTGCTTTCTATTTTTCTTGCCAACTTGAATGCCTTCTTCAATGAATAAGGTTCCCAAAGGCGAATCTCATGTTGGATGTTATCCTTTAAAGTCCCTATGAACACATCAATTCTATGCTCCTTTGGAATATCTTTTACCCTTATATTCAATTTTTGGAAGTCCTCAATGTGCTCTATCATTGAACCCTTTTGTTTGAGATTTATCAATTGGCTAAAAAAGGTGTTGCTTTTTGTATCCTCATAATGTGCTATCATTTCTTCCGTAAAAATTGCCCAAGTGACAAATTGTTTACGAGAGAAAAGCCATTGATACCATACAAACTTATTTGGTTCCAAATATAAAGTTGCAATGCATACTTTTTGTGTGTTTTGCACATTATGGAGATTGAAATATTGCTCCATCTGTAGTATCCATGTTACGGGATCCTTGCCATCAAACTTCCTCGTATCGATCTTTGGAACATGGTGGGTGTATCCAACGTTAGTGTCTATGAAATCATGATTAACATTTCTTTTGTTCTCATCAAGAGTTTCATTTACTACCCTTTCGCCATTAGTAAGCATTTCTTGTAGCAACTTTGTCAAATCTGTCTTCAAATCCAACATGTTGCCTTTATGTTTTTCTTCTATACCATCCATCTTAGCTTCCACATCATTCATTTTAGCTTCCACGCCTTTCTTTAAACCATCCATCTTGGCTTCCACACCTTTATTTAAACCATTCATCTTAGCTTCCAAGCCTCTCTTTAAACCATCCATCTTAGCTTCTGTTACTTTATGTGAGAGTGAATTTTGTTGCACTTGGTCTCGTAATTTTGATATATCATGTTGCATTTCTTAATCTTTTTCATGAGTCATGCTAGAGCTTTCAGGTTGCTTACTAGGTGTTTCCATTTTCTTTCTTCAGGGCATCAATTAATGATAATAATGTTTCACTATGCCCTTTGAATTCCTTCAAACTATTTTTTTAACCAAACTTATGCAAAAAAAAAAAAAAAACTACACACTTTTTTTCACTTTGAGAAGCTTGATATTTAAATTTTAATCAACTGTATCTCTGTAATTGTGGTTCTCGAAAGTTTGAAATTGTGTCCCACGGTAGCACTCTGAGTCCTCTTTCCGACATCGCAAGTCTGATCAAGATTGGATTCTCCAAGGAAGAGTTATGCCAAATCTCCCACGATGACTTTATTATAGATTAGCTCAGTAGGGTGAAGAACTTGTACGAAGTGTCATGTGTCACTGTTTCGACCTTAGAACCTGAAATCGTTACAGAGAAAACTATAGGCCGTCCTCTTTCTATAACTTTTTCGAAATTTCAATCTGATGCTTAGAGAGAAAATTATGACGATTTTCCCTAGGTCACCTGTTTGAGATATAATTCGGGCGCCTACAAAGCCCTAACTTCCTTGGATCCTATCTCCGAAAATATAGCGAGAAAACATCTGAAATTCAGGCCCGAGGTTCATCAAGATTTCGAATCAAATGGGTTTTAATTTCAGCTTCTGAAACGTCGTAGAAAAAATGCTATAGTGAAAATGCCATGATGACCTGCTTGGAGCAGCGAAACCCTAGAGTCCAAAGCTTTGATACCAATTATTATGCAACCAACTCACAAAATAGAAGAAAAGATAGAGCAATGACTTCAAAAAATCAGCCTCTTCGAGGGGAATACCTCCTTTACATTACACAAATGAACAATTCTTGGATGATACAAATGACAAACCTCCTTTCTACATATAGGAGTCTAAGGGGTCACAATATAATCAAAGTCGACATAACAATAATAATATAAGGGCACAACAATAACAATAAGGGTTACAATGACAATAGTAATGGGGAATCACTAGTATTATAGGGACCTAACATGTTATCCATAAATCTACATTTAACCCTCATGCAAGAGCTGCTCAAAATTATAACATAGTTGAGGATCTGGCTTAGGCTCCTTCAACTATGTCGACTTTTGAGGTGTTGCAAAATTGCCCCGCCGAGAAGAAGGCTTTGCTTTCCGCAATTGGATGTATTGATCCTTTGGATTCCAACCTAGTAGTTTTTAACCATGAGAATGATATGCCTCGACTTCCAGCCCAACTAGCTTTCATGATTCAAGTTGTTATTCGCGGTAAGAATATCCATCGTTCCATTGTGGATGAAGGAGCCGCAACCTGTATCATGCCCCTTTCTTGCTGGAAGGCCATTGGTTCTCCCCAATTGAATCAGTCACCGACCACTTTGAAGGCTTTTGACGGAACATGCTTCAAGCCTTGTGGAATTATGAATTTGTTACAAGTAGAATCAGGTAGTAAGATGATATCAATAGAAGTCGAAGTTATCGACGGACTGCTAGATTACAATCTTCTACTAGGTCGTATGTGGGTTTATGCTATGGCTGCTATTGTTTCAACATATTTCAGGATGATTCCTGTCCCTCATAAGGGAGGTATAGTGGACATTGATTAGCTCACTTTTTTTTCCACCATTTCTCAAGTTACTAGAAGTGTCACTCTTGTGAGAGAAACCCCACACCCATATCAGCATGTCGGGGTAGGACTACTTAATGATTCTTCCCTCATGGGAACCTTTTCTCTCCCCCCTCCTTTTCCCGACAACTCTAATTTGGTTGCCCATGTCAAGATGATATCTTCTTGTACTACTTCAAATGATACGTGGGTAGTGCTAGATGAATCCAATATTGACACTTTTGGTGACCATATGCCACTCAGTCCCATTGAGCTCGAATATGAAGCCATCTATTCGACTTGTGCAACGTACTCTACTCTCCCCTCTTTGATCAATTGGGTTCACTGTTACTTAGATTATGGCATGTCCTCTGATTCCTTCTCTTGTACATTTTCAATCGATGAGAGCATCATGGAGATCATGATGCACTGTGGGACGATCATCATCATCGTTCCTCCTAGCTAGATTCTTTCGAGGACAATCTTAGTGAATTTTATTGGCCCAATATCGTTCAGATGTCTGCAAATTCTGTATCCATCCATGTATCGATTCTGAGAAGAATTTATCGAACATTGAAGAGACTATCCCTCTCTACATTTCGATCAAACTCGACATTGTTGAGAACGTACATATCAGTGCGTCTTTCTCTCCGGATGAGATCAAGACCTATAAAGCCCTTTTCTATGAGTTTCGAGACGTTTTTGCCTCGTCTTATGAAGAGATGCCAGGTATCGACCCAAACATTGTTGTACGTAAAATTAAGACGTGCCTTGATGCTAAGCCAGTTTGACAACGCCTCTGTCTGGTCCATCCCAAGAAGGTTGCTGCTATTAAAGCTGAAGTTGAAAAACTTCTACGCGTTGGTTTCATCTACCTAGTGCCTTTAACTGATTGGGTGTTGAACGTTTGTTCCTGTCATGAAGAAACAGGGAACAATTCGTGTGTGTGTCGAATATCGGGACATTAATCGTGCTTGTCCTAAAGATAATTATCCTACCCTTTGATTGACCAGATTGTTGATGATTGTGTTGGTTGTCGAATATTTTCATTTATGGATGTTTTTTCCAGATACAATCAGATCAACATTCTCCTGGAAGACCAACATAAAAGTGCATTGATTTGTCCATGAGGCACATTTGCATAATGAAAGCTCCCTTTCGGATTGAAAAATGTTGGGGCTACGTTTTAGAGGGCAATGAATTATGCCTTCCATGGCATAAAACATATCGTACAACCAGATTTAGATGACTTACCTGCTCACTCGAAACTTCGTGCTGGTCATCCGATGCACTTTAGGGCTATCTTTTTACATTGTTGACACTATAAAATTAGGCTTAATCCACACAAGTGTGTATTTTGTGTTATCTCTAGTCGACTTCTCAGTTTTGTTGTATCAAAACATGGAATTCGTATTGACCCATTAAAAGTCTAGGCGATCATAGATCTTCCTGCTCCTTCTTCCCTCCTTCAGCTTCAACGACTCCAAGGGAAGGCTAACTTTCTCTGTAGGTTCATTCCCAACTACGCCGAAGTGACCAAAAGATTTACTTGCTTGTTAAAGAAAGGAGTTTCCTTCCATTGGGACGACGTTGCTCAAAAGGTGTTCGATGCCTTGAATGATGTTTTAATTCAGGAATCCTTGTTGTATCCCCCAGATTACCAACGCGATTACTTCCTGTACCTTGCCGTTGCAGTTACTACCATCGCTATGGTATTGGTCCAAGAGGACGATGTACAGACTGAACATCCTATTTATTATTTGAGTCGAAACTTGAATGATACCGAGATCAAATATACTAATGTCGAAAAGTTAGCTTTAGCAGCTGTCCAAGCTGTCTAAAGGTTTCGCCATTATATCATGCTCCGCAGAACTATCGTTGTTTCCGATTGGATTGTCATCCTCCAGGAGTTCGATTTAGAGTTCATCAAATCCAAGTCAAAGAAATCCTTAGTTTTTGTTGAGCTAATTTGTGATCTTCCCACTGCTAAAACTGAAACAACGTCTAGTGATTCTATTTTGGATGGGTTGTTGTTCCTGATTGTGTCATCTGACCTGTGGTATGGAGATATTATCATATATCTCCAAACCCAGACTTTCTGGTCTGATACCTTTCGCTTTGACCAACGACGTATCCGATATAAAGCTAAGAACTATATCATAATTGGTGACACACTTTATCATTGCGGTATCGATATGATTTTCTGAATGTGCCTCACAAATGAGGAGGCCGAGAAAGTCTTAAATGAATGGCATTATGTGGCGTGTGGTGGTCATATGTCTGGTTATGCCACTGCATAGAAGATTTTGCGTGCTGGCTACTTTTGGCCTACTATGTTTCGAGACTGCATTCTCGCGGTTAAAAAATGTCATGCTTGCTAGATATACGATTGTAAAACCCATGCTCCACCTGCTCCTTTACATCTTGTTATCGTTGTTGTACTGCTTGCGAAATGAGATAATAAAACATATAAGAAACACTGATATATATATATATATATATATGAAAGTTTTGGTTTTACAAAATTTGTGCCCTAGACACATATGGCCACACGGCCTGTCATATTAAAAAATATGCACGTAGTCAAAATATGGCTATATATATAAGCCTTCTAGTAGGCTAATCATGGCGCTCATGATAGGAAGCCACTGCGCGGTCCATCTTGCATGATAGTCAGATGATACGACCAGACACACCAATAGTGTGACACTGCAGTCTCATTTGGATTTGGTCGACCTTGGGCTTGACTATACCCTGAGACCTAGGTCAACCCCTCCATGTGTTGCTTGACCTCTGCAAGAGTCTCGGTCACATTAAGATCCTGCAAGACCTCCCCTCCCCTACAACAACCTGTACTCTTACTCGTGCCTGCTGTGGTTCTCCAACATGTTGAAGATAGGAGGAACCCACAGGTAGAACAAATCCAACCTTTGCATGTGAAAAAATCAATAGTTTAGTCTTGGATACATAGAAAATACAAAAAACAATTGTAAAACTTAAACAACTCAAAAAACTCAAAAAATGTTTCTTGTTTTACCTATGGCACCCCATTGCTCGCCATCTGGAAGCGCGAGCTCCGGGTCTCAACAAAAATCTATCCCTGCATATGGATAATCTTCAATCATAATGAGTTGCATGCACAACCATCGGAAGAAGACTAGTGTGAAGCTCATGATGACGGACCTGCATGTTTGGACACGAGATCCACCCACCTCCTCATTCGTGGGACTCTCGGATCTGCGGGCTTGAGTGAGACATGCTGTGGCCGAATCAATGGAATCCGCTCTAAGGCAAATTAAATCAAGATCGAACCATAACCAAAGTTATTCAACCGTCCATCCTTTGCCTTGGTCAGTTGTTCCTTCATGTTTGACAGTAGTCCCTCACTTCAGTTGAATATTATCGGCTCCATGCATTCTAGAGCGTACTGCATATGAGACGTATTGGCCAAATGTAGAGTAGCACTATCGACCAATCGGGCAATGATAAACAGGATCGTCCTTAGAGGCAGACAGACCACATCCTTGATGTCGATTTTCCAATCCTTAGTCGGTTGGGATCTTGGTCTACAATGTGCTTTGATGTAATCCTTGACTGTCTCTCGACCCCTCCTTGAACCAGATAATGAGATGCGGGCACATCACCTCGATAGACTTGTCAAGAAGTATATATCTTCCACCTTTATCTCAAGCATATGTACACCAAGTCTGAATGCCTGTGCCTGAACATCCCATGCTCGGACAAGATATCCCAACAACACCATTTGTTGCCTCATCCCAAGAAGCCAGAATAATTTCAAGAGCCCACAATCTCTCAAAGCCTGGATAGTGGCTAGATCATTAGCTGCATTCAATTCTTGTTCCTCATGTTCTCTTTCTCTCCATATGAAAGCCATTTTGTTTCGATGAAGACCTGAAACACAACAAGAAGAATCATTAGTGAGTTTCATGCAAACAATTGTGAGAATTTTGAGAGAAACAGGCAAAACAAGTTTGAAAATTGTGCCCAGTGCACCCCCTTAGGGTAGACAATGCATTGCAACGCCCTAGACAGTTCAATTTTTGCCTGTCCAACACACCTTTCGATATTGCTGGGGTGCACTGGACTTATGGCGAAAAATTAAAACCTTAGGGACCTCAAAACTGAAAAAAATTGCATGAAATGACAAAATGAAACCATTGAAAGAGGGAGGAAGATGAGATCTCCTACTTGGAAGTGACAACATTCAAAATGATCCACCAGATTGACTGCAATAAGCTGCAGAAGATCGAGGGTAAAAAGAACTCAAAACTCACTCACTGAGAGCTCAAATGTTAAATGGTAAAAATGATTTACTTTTTGCCTATTTTATGGTCATTTTCATAATTATTTTATTAATATTTTAATATTTTGACCTAAATGTGACTCAATTTGATCATGGATCAGGTATTTTTAATCCTTTGGTGGTGTTTTGAGCAACGTTTTAACACTCCGACTCCGGTTCGGAAACGGCCAAGGGTCGGCTCCAACTCCGACTCCGACTTGGTATCGACTCGGCTGCTTTGATTCCAATGACTCGATTGATGAAGAAAATACATTAAATATATTTTTTTTAAACATAATTTTAAAGATTTTCATTCATAGTAAACAACATATCCATTATATCAAAATGGGCTCATGAATATATCCATCATATCAAATTGGCACTCAGTGCACTGTCCAATACAAGGTTCATACTTAGCCACCAATGTCAGGATTCTTTTCTGCCTTAGCCCAAGGACAATCACTAGACTACAACGACAATAATACCAATTCTCTGCAACCAATCATAGCTTCCCAAATGATAAGCCAATGAACTAATCAACATATGTCTTCAAATTTGTGCCTTTGCTACAGGACAACCTGTCTCATGCTTCTACGTTGACTGCTGCAGATGATTTCAAGAAATTTGACCCTAATGAAGTCTTAAAACCCTTGATTTAATTCTGGTCAAGCTCCAAAACAATCAGAGGTAAATATGTATCTATTAGTCCATTGCCAGAACGTTTGCCTTTTTAAAAACATTGTATGGCTCAATGCATTGTTTCAGTTTTCTAATTAATGCCACTAGGATAACCATACTTCAGCCTTGTAATTTTCAAAACTCTCTCAGTGATAGATTACTTTAGGGCTATAAATATGCAATAAACAACAACCCAACCGTTGCTATGTAGGAGGAGGAACAACTTTTGACAAATGTGCTTCAGGATCTTTTTCAAAGAGTCGAGCTGACCGGGTTGTTACCGAGCTAGCCGAGTTGTTACCGAGTCGACCGAGTTGTTATTGAGCTGTTTGAGTCGATGACTGGCTCGGCCGGCTCAGTAACAACCCGACCAGTTGTTCCTTTTCGACAACCGAGCCGACCTGGTCAAGCATTGGCTCAGTCTGGCTCGACCGAGTTGGAGTCGGCTTGACCGTTTTTTAAAACACTGGTTTTGAGTAGGTTGAGAACTGTTTAACAGATTTGATGATGTCTGAATCGAAACACATCATTTTAACCAAAGAGCATACTTTTATTGTTTTTTCGGGCTCTGTAAACTTACGAAAAAGGAACCCCCTTGGAGTCCTCTTTCAACGCTTTTTAGACTCCCAACATATGAAAAGATTGTTGAGTACTTGTCTTTTCAAAATCGTTAAAGTAAATGAAAAGATGTCTACTCAGTATAATTTTAACCTTTTTTCTAACTAAGATAGACTATTTACAAAAAATGAATACCTTAATTGAACATGGCTAAGAGGTTCTCCTGAGTATTGTTTTCTACCTTTTCGGACTCAAGAGACTATTTACGAAAATGAACCTTTGGAGTTTTCTTTTTCGCCTCGTTTCAAACTCTCTACACATGAAAACAGAGTCGAGTTACACCTTCGCTGGACTTGTAAAAACATCAAACAATGATAGACTCGTCAAACATGACGCGACCGAACCACTCCTTCTCAGGGTTCGTTAAAAATACTCAGAGGGATTCATTGAAATGGTGAACTTACAGATCAAGCATATGTTATCCTTCTCAAGGTTGTTAAAAAATAAATAGGTACTGAGAAGAAATGGCTGGGGAAATTGGGAAAACAGGGTACTCCACTAATTAATGGCAGCGATTCTCTCTTGAACATGACATTCTTCCACTTCATCTCTGTGGTTGTTGGGTTGGGAAATTTGCTTGTCTTTTTGGTTCATAGCACCATATCAAAGCCTCCTCTTTCGATTTTGAGGCAATGTTGCCAACTACATTTAGTGTCGCCGATATGTTCAAGAGAAGTCATTCAGTTGATATCTACTACGATACTCTTAAGCCTTCATTCCATGTCTGTTGTTCCTGAACTAGTTCTACATCAACATCATTCTGTCTCAAATCATGATACATCAAGGCCCTTCTACGATGGGTCGCTTCCTGTCGACATCAGCTCATTATCCAGGAAGTTGACTTAGAAACTCTTCTTTTAGTACCTTGGGACCTGTATACATCGATGACAAGTTTCCTTGCTCTCGACGACAGGTTTTCATCATTGGCCTTCGACCAAATGATTTTGTGTGGTGTTCGACTTCATCTCATTCATTCACACCATACGGATTGTACTGCTGTATCTTGAGAGCCATTAACATGATTGGTGGTTTCTCTCGTGTTTGTTAACGAATTACATCATTGGCTGGTAATCTGATGGTGTTTGCCATGTTTGACTACAACTCTTTTATTCGCATGGTTAGACTCATACGTTGGATGATCGAGTGAATGAGATATAAGACCCCAGATCTAGTTGCATCCATCTGGGCTGCGCTTTTAGGATTAATGCAATATTACAAAGCATGATGGCTATGATCATACAGACAGTGATCCAATCATGGATCCACACCTTGACATTAGTGGATGCGACTTCTTGATCATTGCACATGTAATGTTAGCTTATGTGTTGGGCATGGGTATGCCTTCCCCAACAAACATATCATGATGAATATGTATTGTATCAGATGATGGTTTCGACCGGTTGTTCTGATCCGAACTTGTCATAAGGTAAAGCACTTTAGTCATCAGTGGTATTTTCTAACTTTGTGCTTCAGTCATCAATATGCCTGCAAATCGGATCAATCACTATTCGTGAACATGTTGTCGTCATCCCTACACAAAACCCTCGACATGAACTTTTCAAATAACTTAGTTTCTGGGTTTAACTGCTTCAAATCAGTACTTTTAAGGCCCAACGCACTCTGCCCCTTGAGATACCTTCGTTCAACGGCAAGTTGCTCCATTTTGCACCAGTGCTGATCAACAACAACTTGTTCCTTGCTGGGGGTGCGCTGATTCTAGAAATTTGGGAAAATGAAAAAGGATCTCGAAGCTTCCTCTTCTAGAAGCTTCCAAGAGTTTTTTAAACCATTACTTTGGATAAGAAGTTCGAATCCTATCTGATCCTACCTTGGAGACTTCACCTCTTATCCTTTAAGTTCATTCTCCCATCTTAAGTGGATCTCAAGCCTAAATTGGTAGATGGATAAGAATTCCTAAACTACCATCCCTCTCCTATAAATTTTACTGCCATCTACAACACCAGCGTTGGCTTTTGGAGACAGATAATGCCCTCATGTCGCTGCCTTGAATCTAAGAGGGTCATCATCTTGATGCATTAGGTGACATTGAGGTGTGCTTTGTGACAAGGAAGGATAAGTCAACTTGGGGAGATCTCTATAAGATCAACTACTATTCTTGGTTGTAAACTCTCTCCTATTTCTATTAATACAAAGAGTATATTGTTTTCCTATATGTGTTATGTTACATTTACATTCATGTATTTCAATGCTTTGCTGATCCATTGACTAGAGTAATTGAATTATGCTACGTAGATGTTGTGGATCCTTGGCTTGTTTTGATTGTATGTGCAGGTTCTAATTATGGCATTCAAAGCTACGATTGGAGCTTATTAGCCAGGAGGAAAGTAAAGCTTGTGACGGATTCCAAGTAAGCCTCTTTCCCATTCTTCAATTTCTCTAAGGGAAACTTTATATTCTTTGTTTTTTGTTGTTCTAGACTAGTCCACTAGGTCTAGGGAAGATACTTTTGTCTGCAAAAGTAAATTTCGTATAACACCAAGGAAAATATATAGATATTTTATTAGTCAACAAAACTGCGCTACATAGAAAAATACATAGATAAAACTAAATAAATAATTATGTCATAGAAATAGAGGAAACAATGGCTTTTGAAAAGCCCCTAGATCGTAATGTTGTTAACACTTAAAATCTCACCTAGTGTGTAAAGGTCCCGATTCGCAACATGAAAATTTAAGGGCTACTTGGAGGGGTTATCCAACGTAGAGAAGTGAGACCTCTGGTCTCCCCTCAGTCCCCCCCACCTTTGGGAGGCCAACCGATACACTTGAGTCCTGTTAGTATTTGGTAGCATCGAATGTGCTCTAGTCATGAAAATTGGTGGAGAGGCTAAGGCACATGAGTTCTAAAGAACCCAGAAACCGTTTGGTGAAATTCCACCCGAATTGTATTTTATTAAAATAATTAATAGTTTTAATGGGGTTTCTAAGTCTAAACTTAGGAAAATTAAAATATTAATGGGTATTAATCAAAATTTGGGTGAGAATGATCTAGAAGGCGGATCAAGTCAAGATTTAATTGTAGCCATTGATTAGAGACTTAATCTTGGCCGTTGAAGTCTCAACGAGAAAAGTATAAGGAGGAGGCTTGGGGTTTATTTGAAGACACATAGAGAGTTGATCAGTCAGGGTTTGCTAAGGAATTCGAACAAGTGATCAAGTAGTGAGGATTGAAGGCAATACTGGAAGGAAGTGATTTCCAGTTCCAGTGGATATACTTTAGAGAAGACAATGAAGGATAATAGAGCCAGTGTAGTGCCAAGGAGGTTGATGCAGAGGGACAGCGCAACAACTGGACGAGGGTGACGCAAAAGTGTTGGGGGATAGTAGAGATCAATGCCAGGAATCACTATGGGTGATTGGCAGGAGAAATTTCAATTTTTCAGTAGCAGGAGCAACAACAGCCAAGGTTGACGCAGTTAGAGGGAGTCTCCACGCAGAAGCCACCCAGTCGCTGTGTAGGCTGACACAGAGACTGCGCAGTGGGCCATCAATGAGCTGGGGACAGTATAAAGTCTCCAAATTCAGTGTGAGAGAATTCTCAGTTATCTTCTCTGAGTGGATTGCCATTTTCTCTGGGGCATCCAGATTGT
This sequence comes from Pinus taeda, assembly GCA_000404065.3. Taxonomy (NCBI): domain Eukaryota; kingdom Viridiplantae; phylum Streptophyta; class Pinopsida; order Pinales; family Pinaceae; genus Pinus; species Pinus taeda. The sequence continues at coordinate 92,035 of APFE031419123.1, forward strand.
ATTAAGAAATTTACTGCCAATAATAGAAATCCTCAAATTTGATGCACCGATTTTCTTGCATTGGGTTTTTTTGGAGACGATTCTCCAAAAACAAGTGTGTCAATGTGATTTTTCATATGTTGATGTTTATCTTGCCTTTTAGTTTTCAGTTCCTAATTTGTGAAGTCTGCAGTTGAATTTATTTTGATGTTTACTGAAGCATTGGTGAATAACTTATTGTAAACAAGTAGGAGAAATAAATCAATTACTGCAGCAAAATTTTCACATGGTATCAGAGCAAGGTATAGGAAAGATGGAAGTAAAGAAAAAAAGCATGGAGAACAATAGGGATTAGAATATTTCTGAATTAGCTTCTAGGCTGGAAGAGGAATTTGCTTGCTTATCTAGTTCTGCATCAGCCAAGGATTGGTACATTGATAGCGGGCTTGAACTCATATGACTGGAGAACGAGAATATTCTCGAGCTATCAGGAGGAACAGATGAACTTCCAAATCACAATGGGTAACAGGGTGAAATGCATCCGTTACATTCCAGACAACAGTAGGAGATAGTCTTCGGGCCACAAACGTACTACATGTGCCAGGTATGGGAATGAATTTGATTTCTGCATCTCAATTACAAGATAAAGGATATGATGTGTACTTCATAGGTAACAGAGTATATGTCAAGCATCATAAGTGGAAAAAGAGGGCCCAGATTAGATCTTGCAACAACAGGTTATACAAGTTGCAGCTCGAGTCTCCAATGGGACTAATAAGTAATAATGTCAGTGGAGAAAAGAACTTAAATGAACTATGGCATAGAAGGATGGGACACTTACATCATGGGGCATTAAGGATGCTCAAGGAAACTGTTACAGGGGTTGCAGTGCTTAGTACCAAGCATAATGATACATGTAGAGGCTGCGTACTAGGAAAGTATGCCAAAGCAACTTATTCTAGAAGCAACAATAGAGCTAAGAGTGTATTAGGCTTAATACACTCAAACATCTGTGGTCCAATGTCTACAAGAGCTATCAGTGGGGCAAAGTATTTTGTCACCTTCATAGATTATCATTCCAGGAAAACTTGGATTTATTTTTTAAGAACCAAGGATGAGGTCTTTAATCGATTTAAGGAGTTTAAGGCTCTAGTGGAAAACTTGACAGGAAGGAAGATCAAAATATTGCGCTCAGACAATGATGGAGAATACATGGAGAAAGACTTCACAGATTTCTGCGCAAGGGAAGGAATCCGAAGAGAATGGACAACACCTTATAATACATATTAGAATGGAGTCGCGGAAGGGAAGAACAAAACTATTGTTGGAGTAGCAAAGGCGATGTTATATGTTCAGAATCTACCCAAGTTTTTATGCGCAGAAGCATGCAACACCATTGTATATGTTCAGAACATGACTCCTCATAGGGCTTTAGGAAAGAAGATGCCAGAGGGTGTTTTCACGGAAAAGAAGCCATAAGTAAGTCACATCAGGATATTTGGAAGTGTGGCTTATTGTCATATTCCAGAAGAGAAGCGGAGCAAGTTAGAGTAGCTTGCCGAAGTTGGATATCTCATGAGTTACAACGAGACTTCAAAAGCGTACTGAATCAACATTCCAAGCAGTAGGAAGATTGTAGTAAGGCGGGATGTAAAGTTCATGGAAGATGGAGCTTTCCGAAAATCCTGAGAAATGTTGTTTGAAGAACAGGCTGAGGATGCTCCTCTGGTCCAGTAACATGGATTAGATCTGGCAGGAAGACAAGTATCTGGTTCGAGCACTGTAACCAGTACTCGCATCTCCTCAAGAGAAGAGGAACCAGGAATGTCTCAGCAAGTACAACAACAGGAAGAGGAACAGATGGAACCTCCCACCACCAGTGGAAGGACTAGCTGAGAGGTACGACAGACTTTGAGGTATGCAGAGGAATTTGTTGGAGCTCCTAGAGCCAAGAAAAGGCAACATAGACAACTTGACAGGTATCAAGTATTGGTAGCTCAGGTCGAAGAACCTTCTAGTTTTCGTGAAGTCGTACAACACTAGGTATGGGTGGATGCCATGGTAGAAGAGTACAGTTCCATCATGACAAATGATTTTTGGGAAATTGTATGAAGACCAAAGAACATATCAGTTGTGGGTTCGAGATGGATTTACAAGATCAAGTATGTTGCAGATGGTAGCATAGACAAGTACAAGGCTAGGTATACCTCTATCAGATCCATTATATCCCTTGTAGTACAGATGGGATGGGAGATTTGCCAAATGGATTTCAAGACAAAGTTCTTGAATGGGGTGATAGAAAAAGAGGTATATATCGAACATCTAGAAGGTTTCAAAACACATGAAAAGAGAACTCATGTGTATAGATTGAAGAAAGCCTTGTATGGGCTGAAACAAGCACGCAAAGCTTGGTATGGTTGAATTGATAGCTACTTACAGTAGTTGGGATTCATCAAAAGTGATGCCGATTGAACTTTTATTCTGTTGGTGGAAGGTGAGCTGTTAATTCTGTTATTGTATGTGGATGATCTATTTTTGATAGGATCTTCCAGACTCATAGAGGATTGCAAGAAGAACCTGGAAACAGAATTTGATATGAAGGATTTGGGGTTAATGCACTACTTTCTGTGCTTGGAAGTTTGGCAGCAGGATGGTGCAATCTTCCTTGGCCAAGGTAGATATGCGTAAGTAAGTATGAAAAGATTTAGAATGCAGGATTGTCGATCTATGTCTACGCCTATGATTACCAATTGGAAGAAAATAGATGCTTCTGGAGATAAGGAAGTGGATCCCACCTTATACAGATAGCTCATTGGGTTGCTTATGTATTTGGTCAACACCAGGCCAGACATATGTTGTCAACAACCTTTGTCAGTTCATGGTGGAACCAAAAAGGGCACACTGGGTAGCAGCAAAGCACATTCTCAGGTATGTGCGGGGAAAAATCAATTTTGGATTAAGATACACCACGGGTGAGGATATCGAATTGAGTGGATTCACTAATGCAAATTGGGATAGGAAGTTTTGTAGATAGGAAAGTACCACAAAGGAAAATTTTCTTATGTCCTCCAACATCAAATCAATACAATGTGCAGCACAAGGTGTCCAAAATAAAGTAGGATGCCTCTCCATAAGCATCCTGCCAGCAACAACATAATTTGCAACATTGTCCGTTATGACTTAGACAACATGTTCTGCACCCACCTCCAAAATAAACACATCCAACAAATCACATAAAGTTTTTGCATCTTTGATATGTGAAGATGCATCAACAGATTTCATAAACATTGTCCTCTTGGGACAACTAACCAAGAAGTTTATAAGGGTTCTCCCCTTTTGGTCGGTCCAACCATCTGACATCACAGTGCATCCTGTTTGTGCCCATGATACCCTAAACTCCTCCAATCTTTTGGTGCAGTCAACCTTTTCATCTTGAAGAATGCGGCCTCTAAAGTCATCATAAGAAGGGATTTTGTACCCTGGGACAACAATTGCAATAACATCAACAACAGGCTGGAAAAATGGATTATTCCTTGCAATGCTGAAAAGAATATCACTCCAAAGGAGAAACTTGCCCAACAATTGGTCAACTTGTTCTTTCTCATTTTTTTTAAGCATTGAAGTGATAGATGGTTGTGAACTAGCCGTGGTTCTATGATAAAAAAATAATGAGGCAACTACAGGGTTGGTTGTAGACATTGATGCTGAAGTAGAACCAGTGCCACTTCCATATTCACCTGAGCCTAACACTCTCCCTGCTAGTTGGTTCTTCACTTCTGCTTTGGTCACTCTCTCTTGCTCTAATTCTTCCAATGATCTCATGGCTCTTCGGATGATTTCCGCATTTGTATTTTCGCAAGGGCCTACATCATGTCCAGGGATTTGTGCAAGGTGATACTTCAATCTATAAACCACCGCTAACATATGCTACCGACACAACTTGCAAGACAAGTTCAATCTATCAAACCCTCCATCAGGGTCACCAAATTCCCACAGAGGGTCCATTTTCCTTGGCATGTTTGTAACTTGGTTAAACTCTTGAGTTTTAATGTAAGATGAAGTTTGAACTTTGAGGCTGAACCTATGGCACAATGAGAATTGCAAGTTACAAAAAAAAAAAAATTACATACATGACACAACACATTGAATTTTTGACAATTTAACAAACAAAAAAACTTCAACTCAATCCAAAATGAACTCTCTCCACTCTATGCAACAAAAATGAAAAAACACCATCAAATCCACTCAAAAATCTTTGATAAACAATGGGTTATAGAAACCCAAGCAAAAGCAAGAAAAAACCCAAAACAAAATGGCCAAATTTGGTGCCCATACCTGGAAACCATGGTTTGCCGGAGAAATTTGATCCAAAGACGAAGTTCTCTTGCTTGGGATGTTAAAATCTCCAAGCTTTCTCCTCCTCTACCCAAATAGACGCCTTTCAGGGTTCCTCTCCTCCTCAGCTCTCAATCCACGCTGCTGTCTATTCAAAATGACAAAAAATAATTGCGTTTTCCCTTTTAAAAACGCGTTGTTCGCAACCCCCACGATAACTTCCCATCGAATCGCGATAACTTCGAAATTATCACGATTTTATGAAGTTAGCGCAATTTTTTCATCGTTTTTTTGGAAAAAAAACCACGTAGAAATCGGGCAATAATATCAGTGTTTTGAAAAACTCGCGATTTTTTATTGTTATCGCAATAATATCGTGATTTTCGCAACACTAGTTTCAAGTGCTAGTGGTCAGGAATATTTCCAGAGGGCTAAGTTAGAGGTTTCCAGGCCAACAACAGTCAGTCAGTAGTTGATTCAAAGCAGTTTCGAGCTAGTGAGATTTAGGCTTGTGGGGAAGTGACACAGGATTTGCGCAGAGGCAGTTGGAGAGCCAGTTCGAGTGGCTAGATTGAGTTGAGATTGCTCACAAAGAAGGGTAATTTCCCTTAGTTGATTTTGCCAATATTTCTCTAAGATTAGATAGCTAGTTGTGCATCCATAATTATTGTACGAAGAATTTCACTATTGCATAATAATAAAACCCTTAGCTGCTCCATCATTTTTCCCACATTGGGTTTTTCTAGGGACAAGTGTCCAAAAATAATTGTCATTTTTATGTGTGTGTGTTAGCATTTCTCAGTTCCTATTTTTGTTCTATAGTATTTTTTTATGGTGAAGAAATTGCAGTGTGATTAATTCAATATTTTACCGTACTAAAATAAACTGCATAGTTTTATCATTTAGAAGAATTAATTCCAGTTGTTGCATTTCAAGGAATTTTCATTCGATATTTTATCGTAATAAAATAAACTACATAGTTTTATCAGTTAGAAGAATTAATTCCAATTGCTGCATTTCAAGGAATTTTCACATGGTATTAGAGCATAGTTGACAGACAGGAGGCTCAGAGTCGGAAGAGGAAGATTTCGTTGTTTAGAGGGAGCAATAGGCCAACATTTTCAGAGGTTATGTAGTGCCTAGCCAGGTAGTGCAAATTGTTGGACAGGGTTCGATTTTTCAATTGCAGGTGGCAGGAAAGTTTGGTTTGTGCATGGAAGCGATTCCGATAGGCAGAGGGACCAGTAACTAGTATTTTCATAAAGCCTATCTTTTGTCTGGGCATAAAGGGTTTGCAATAGTGTGCTAGAGAAGATTTAGTGCTGGGTGGAAGAGAAATTGCACACATAGAGGGAATTCCTCTCAGAGGGTTTCTAGCTTCAGAAATCCAAATTTCTAGTTGCAGAAGGTAGTAGCAACATAAGGATTTTCTCACTCCAGGAAGGAGTGCGAATAACAGAGTTAGCAGCCGAGCAGGTGAAAGGGAGATTTCTGACTCAGTTCAAGCTTTTGCAGAGATGGCTTCAACAGGAATCTGAGATTAGGACATATTAAAGGTTGCATTCAACTATTGTATCTAGAAGGCCACGATGTCCTTCCTGCTAGATGAGTATGTTGATTTTGGGTAGCATCGGATATGCTGTAACTCCACAATTTTGTGGAGGGGCGAGAGCACATGAGATCTCCAGAACCCAGAAATCGTTTGGAGAAATTTCACTCAGATGAGGAGTTATTAAAATAATTAATATTTTTAATGTGTTCCTAAGTTAAAACTTAGGAAAATAAAAATATTAATGGGTATTAATAAGAATATGGGTGAGAAACTTCTAAGTGACGAGGATCGAGTCTGTTTTAATCTTAGTTGTTGATTAGGGACTTAATCTCGACCATTGATTCATCAACACGAGAAGTATAAGAGGAGGCTTGAGGGTCAGTTGGAGATACACTGAGAGATCAATTAGTTTAATTTTTCTGGGGCGTGGTTTGCTGAGAAAATCGAATAGGTGATCTGAGTTGCAGTGAGAAGGGAAGTTCGGTAGAGGGATTTCAATCCAAGGCCGATAATACATAACAGAGAGGCAGAGTAGCACCAGGAGAGACAACGTAGAGGGAGAGCTCTGATGCAGTGTCGCAGTGATGCAATGATGCAATGACACAATGTCGCAGTGATGCAGTGATGCGATGGAGGCTAAGGGGTCTCAATGACGCAGTGAGCAACTCCTAGTGGAGGTGACACAGTTCCAACGCAGAGCTTGTAGCATCCATCGCTACCCAACACTGGGAACAACACAATCACCTGTGGGGTTTTTTCATCCAGGTGTTGTCCAGGTTTATTCTTTGTTGAGTGAGCCAGATTTGGCACCCTAGTTGTATTCAAAAATTTGCTTAATAACACAAACCCTCTATATGTTGCACTGGTTTTCGCGCATTGGGTTCTTTTCCGAGGACGTTTGTCCAAAAATAACGGTGTCCCTTGTGTATTTTTCTCATTCTATTTTCAGTTCATGATCTGTATGCATGTGTAGTCTGCAATAGTGTTTTCATAACTGTTTAAATAATTAAATAACTTGTTGAATGTAAAAACAAGTAGGAGATGATAAACCAGTGATTGCAGTAGGATTTCTGATGTGTAGATTAAAAAATTTTCACATGGTATCAGAGCATTACAGATCATAGGAGATTGAGGACACCCGCTGGGAGATCTAGAGAATTTGCTGCGGAGAGGCAGTTGTCCCGAGTGACAGCGTTGTTCTAGAGCCAGAGACGTAGAGGGAGAGTGACGCAGTGCAGAAGAGGTGACATAGAGGCTCACGTAGTGCCTGCGTCAGCGTTTTGGGCCAGGTGAGGGTGACGCAGTAGCTGGGAGGAGCCCACACAATAACTGCTTCAGCTGTCTAGGCCAGCGCAGAAGCAAAGAGGGGCAAATCTAGTGACGTAGTGGCCAGGAAGGCGCTGATCTAGCTCACACAGTGATTGCGCAGAGCTAGAGGAGCTCAAATTCTTCAATTGCTGGGGCTAGGGGAGAAGAGAAGATTCGATCTGAGGAGCTGGTGGGACATTGTTGTTGTTGGTGTAGAACAGTGTCTGTGGAGACAAAGCTGAGGTAGAGGGACTCACTGCCTTGACAAATTTATAGCCAAAGAAATCTAGATCCAGGTTGTAGCAGCAAAGGAGGATTAGAGAGGAGTGATTTGACATTTGGTCGGAGGATTTCCGTGAAGGAAATGAGGACTTAGAGGGAGTCTAGAGGAGCTTGTTCCTTAGAGGGTTTCTTGCACCAAAGAAATCCAGATCCAAGTCTTACTGGATTAGTAGTAGGAGAGGGAGAAGAGAACTTGTCCTATATTTGTTGAGCAGAGATGGCAGTCAATGGACTGAAGGATCAGGATAGATTGGATGGAGCTTCCAATTTTGTCATCTGGAAGGCCAGGATCCTAGCAGTCCTAGACAAAAATTGCATCAAGGACTATACCTTGAAAGTAGTTGTTGTTCCGGTCGACGTTGATCTGTTAAAGAAGTATGTGGAGGCCCAGGTGAAGACCAAATGCATGATTCTAGACGGGGTCAAAGATCATGTAGTCGCACACATTGTTGAGAAGGAAACAATAAGGGAGATGTCGGAGGCGCTGACCACCTTGTACCAGGGCACTTCTATCTAATGGAAGATGCTATTAGAAAATCAGCTGAGACAATACCTGATGCAAAAGGGAGAAGAGATCGATCCCTTCCTCCTTAGGTTGCAAGGGATTCGCGACCAGTTGACTTCCGTGGGGTCTACACAAGATCCTGAGTTCATGGTTAGAACTACCCTGAATGCAGTCACCGAGGACTGGGAGACATTTGTCCAAAGCATCTTGGGCAGAGCGACTCTCCCCAGTTGGGAGGAGATGTGGGCAACTCCTTGACAAGAAGAGATCAGGAGGTTGACCAAGGCAGGAAGTAGCGGCAAAGGAGCCCGGGTCAAGAAGAAGGAGGAGGAGGATGCAACTCTTGCATCATCGGGACAACAAGGGCAACTGTTATATACATGAGGGAGAGACTGTTCAGTTCATCTCCCGATGACTGTTTACATTTCTCATTTATTTATTTACATATATTTATCCAATCACAAGGATTAGGTGTCAACATTCCCCCCCTTAATTTGAAGGGATGTTGGTGAGTCCAAGCATCGTTCTGAATCGTTCAAGCTTTTCTCTTCCAAGCGCTTTGGTGAAGATCTCTGCAATGTGCTCATTTGTGGAATAATGACGAAGATGGATTGTTTTGGCCTCAACATGATGTCGAATCAGATGATATTTAATATTGATGTGCTTTGTTCGATCATGGAACTTTGGGTTCTTGGCCAACTTTATTGCAGAGGTGTTGTCAAGCATGAGTGGAGTTGATTGTACTTGTTTTACCTGCAAATCTTCAAGAATTTTCCTGAGCCACACAATTTCTTTTGTTGCTTCAGCTGCTGCCACGTATTCTGCTTCTGTTGTGGAATCTGCTGGAACTGATTGTTTGCGTGATCTCCAAGAGACAGCTCCTGATCCAAGACTCATAGCATATCCTGAAGTAGATACTCCAGTTTCTTTGTCTCCATCGAAGTCTGAATCAGAGTATCCAATCAAGCTGAAGTCGTCTACCTGTGTATACTTGATTCCAAGGTCCTGAGTTCCCTTCAAGTACCTTAGAACTCTTTTTGCAGCAGACCAATGTCCCTCACAAGGCTTTTGCATAAACCTGGAGAGGATTCCAACAGCAAATGAAATGTCTGGTCTGGTAGTAGTTAGGTAGTTGACACTTCCTACAAGTTGTCTATATTTTGTTGCATCCTCAAATTCCTTTCCTTTAATAGATGTGAGCTTTAAGTTTTGTTCCATTGGAGTAGTAAGAGGATTGCACTTTGTCATGCCAAACATGCTCAACAGATCTCCAATGTATTTTTTTTGAGAAAGAAATATGGACTTTGGATGTTGGGTTACTTCAATGCCAAGATAGTAATGAACATAGCCCAAGTCAGACATTTCAAAACTTTTCCTCAATTACTTCTTTATGGATGCAATGTAGCTTTCATTGTTCCCTGTCATCAAAAGATTATTTACATATACCACAAGATATAAACTGTTTTGCCAATTTTCTTGACAAATAAAGTTGCATCATCAAGATCAAAATGTTTGAAATTGAGTTTCAGAAGATGCTTAGTTAGTTTTTCATACCAGGCTCGTGGTGCTTGTTTGAGGCCATACAAAGAGTTCACAAGTTTGCATACTTTATGTTCATGTCCTTTCACAACAAATCCTTTAGGCTGGGATATAAAAAAATTCTCTTTTAGATCTCTATTCAAGAAAGCAGTTTTTACATCCATTTGATGGACTTTCCAACCGTTCTGAGCTGCTAGTGCAAAGAGTGTTCGGATGGTAGCCCATTTTGCTGTGGGATCAAAAGTCTCCTCATAATCGACCCCTTCCTTCTGTGCAAAACCTTTTGCCACAAGCCTAGCTTTGTGCTTGTCAAGTGAGCCATCAGCTTTATACTTGTTCTTGTAGACCCACTTGCAGACAATTGGTTTGGTTCCAAATGGAGGATCAACCAGCTTCCAAGTGCCATTCTTTATGAGGGCATCATACTTCTTTCGCATTGCTTCTTTCCATTCATCATGAGAAGCAACTTCTTTGAAGGAAGTTGGTTCAAAATCTGTAGACAAGTTCAATTCACAATCATAAGAA
>APFE031419123.1:103121-131256 GCA_000404065.3 Pinus taeda
CTTTCCAACCTCATCAGGATGAACACTTTCAAGTGTCTTTGTTAGCCACTTTGGGGGACCTTTCTTAGATGGTCTAGGCTGCTCCGCTAATTGATTTGGGACTGAATCAAGGTTGAGTCTCCCAATTCTGTCAATCACATCACTTAAAGCATCATCCGTTGTTGAAGTTTCATGCAAGGGAGAGTGTTCTTCAGAAGAAGATTCCACATGTTGATCTAGTATAGGAATCCCCCCTTCAAGATGTGGAATTTGATTATCAAATTCTTGAAATGATTTTTATTTTGCGAATCTATCCAATCGATCAAGTTGCCGCTCAACAACATTGTCAGTTTTGGATGATTCAAGAAAAATTACATCTCTAGATACAACAAACTTTTTATTTACTTCATAGAGACGGTATGCTTTGGAGGTGTTTGAATACCCCAGGAAGATACACTTATGACTTCTAGCACCAAGTTTGTTTCTATGTACCTTTGGTATCAAGGCATAACAGGTGGAACCAAAGACCCTGAGATGCTTTACTGAAGGAACATGTCCATGCCACAATTCATATGGGGTCTTGTTTCTAATAGCATTAGATGGAAATCTATTCTTTATATATACAACACATAGAACAACATCAGCCCAAAACATTATCTTTACATTTTTTAAGAAGAGTATGGATCATACCATATTTAAGATTGTCCTATTCATTCTTTCAGCTACACCATTCTGTTGGGGATTATAAGGCACAGTTGTTTGATGTTTGATCCCATGTTGGCGAAGATAGTTTTCAAATTCATTTGATGTGTATTCTTTTCTATTATCAGTGCGAATAGACCCAATATGAGATTGTGCATCATTTTCGATCCATTTATGAAAATTATTGAATGTTTGAAAAGCATCAGATTTGTTCTTCAATAAATAAACCCAACATATTCTGGTGTAGTCATCAATAAATGTCATGATATATTTATTTCCATTTGCAGAAGGAACAGGCATTGGACCACATAAATCTGAATGAATGAGTTCAAGTTTCCTATGTGCTATTGAATGTGAATCATGAAAAAACTGTTTGCTATTTTCCTAGAATGCAAGCATCACATTGCTTAAGTTTTCTAGGAATTGTAGGCAAACCAGCAACACCATTTTTCTTCAACAAGCGGAGACTGTCATACTTCAAATGTTCAAATCTAGCATGCCATAATAAACTTGATGGAAGTGTAACTTCTTCATGATGAGAATTGTATGAAAAATGTTGTGCATGAGCAGAGGTTCCTTGTAGTTTGAGAAGCCTTTCTTCTTCTATTCCCCTCTTGACATGTGAGTGGTCAGATGCTTTTCTTACCTCAAGCTTGCCATCAAACATATGAATGGAATGACCTTGCTGACGGATGTGGACCAAGGACAACAAGTTTATCTTGAGCTATGGGAGACATAGAACATGATCCAGAAGAAAGTCTGGAAGACCAGGCAGTTTAAGCCTGATTGTGCCAAGCCCTGATGGCTTGATTTTTGATTGATCTGCAAAGTATACTGCTCCATCAACATTGTCAGTGAAATCTTCAAAAAAATATTTTCTATGAGTCATGTGGCAGGTTTCTCCTGAATCAAGCAACCAATCTTTTTTCCAAGAAGCAAGTGAAGCATTAAATAAATCTTCATTTACTCCAATGTTACATTGTGCCACAACATAGTGAGCGGATTCAGGTGCTTTACCTTTGTCTGTATCATCAGTTTTACCTTTCTGTTGGTTTCTTTTCTGCTCAATTTTGTCCCATGGTAGCTTGCATGTAGAGGCATCATGTGATCCATTTCCTTTGTAGCGAATACAGTGTAAATCTGCCTTTTCTCCTTGAGAATGGCTGCCCCCCCCTGCCTCCGAAATATCTTCCTCTTCCTCTCCGTCCACCTCTTCCTCTTGTAGAATCTTGAGCAGGATGTTTTTCTTTATGAGCAAGGCACACAGTCTCTTCAGAAGATTCAGGGGTTGTCTTCTTTCCAAAAGCTTTCTCTCTTTCAACAAACTTTTTCACAAGAGAGTCAAAGGTTATATCTTTGAGATTTCCATTTGCTTGCAATGACTCAAGATAATTGGAGTAAAGTAGGATAAAGTGCCTTGAGAAAAGCGATAAGAGGAATATCCAATCCAACCTTAGTAGATTGGATATCATGCATTATAGACTTTACTTCAGATGCAAGAGCAAGAGGATCATTATTTTGCAGTTCAAGAGTGAAGAGTTTAATCATTAGTTGAACAACTTCAAGTGCAGAATGTGAGTCATAGAGTTCTTTCAGTTTTTGTAAGGCTTCAAAGGTAGTTGAATATGACGAAATATGGCGACTCACCTCTTCATTTACAGATGTTGCGATTAATGCATAAGCTTTGCTGTTCTTGTTTTCCCAAATGACGGGCTCTTTGTCTGAGGTAGGCTGTACTGGGTCATTCTCTCCGTCTCCGACACACACTCCTTTCCACAACTCATTGAAAATGAGGGTGTGTTTTATCATCCGGGACCATTCAGGATAGTTCTCCTTGCCAGTGAGAACTATTCCCACCATGGATATGATTGAATGCATCTTGTAAAAAAAATAGTTTTGCTGATAGAAAAATACTTCTGCTAATATAAAGTAAAAATGTACTCAAAAGGGCATTCTCAAAGGGCATTATCGTCCACTAAAACTTCTAACACTAGGTTTTCATGTACCCATTGAATCACGGCCATCACAACTTCAATACACAGAGAAAAAATGACCTTCAAAACGTACACGGCCACCAATGAAAAAAATTCAATGCATACGCAGCATACAAGTCCAATTCTTCATACCATACGGCCTCCTTTTAAAAGAGTTCAATGTATCATGGACGTTCTGCCTCCACCAAACATTTTGCCATATCAATATAGGATTATATAATAAAATGTTACTGAACGTTGTGTTGCTTTCACAATGTTAAGACCTTCTCTGCTCTGATTGCGAACTACATATTGCCACTGGCATTGCGTACCTGTCAGAATTCAATAAAACAATTATGCTACTTCTACAATTAAAAAATGCTTGCTGAGAAAATTATCTTGGAATTATTGGATGTGTCCTCAGGGTAGCGTTCAAATGTTAGCTTTCAAACACCCCTACCATGTCAACGGAACCATGTCAGACCATGGCTGTGCAGAGACCTAATGTCTCAAAAGAGGAGCACCTCGCCCAAACTCAGAGATACGAGGAGATAATTGTTGCTGGAGGTGGCATGGGTGTTGAGGTATTCAATCGAGGTATGATTCCACTAGCATATGCTATAAAGAAAAAATCTGTCAGGTAAATCAAACACATATTTGGACGGGATCTATCTGCTATTCACATACTTCCCTAGCCAGAGTCCATACCAGAACTTGAAAAGAAGCTCAAAACAGATGACGACGTTATCCATTCATCAGCTTTCAAGGTGAACGCAAGGAAATATTAGTTTCTCTTTGTATATGTTTCATGCGGCTTCTATCGTGGCACTTCTGAGGAGTGCAGCATTGTTAAGCTTTAACAACGTTGGTGTTAGAAACTCATCACCTCGTCCTCAGTAGAAAAGGAGGCAACGGTTCGAATGCCAGCTCTCACGGAATATGAATAGAGCGCAGGTAAAGGAATATGAATACCATGTGAATATGGCAGCGTAACAGTAGTAGGCTTGACAGATGGTGTGGGTAGGCTTGACAGAAAAGGTCAGACACTTGACACCAACAATTATATTGGCAGCGAATTTATAAAACGTTTATGGATAGAGAGCGCAGGTATGGCAAACATAACGCAGGGAGTGTCGGATAGGCATACAAACACTCAATCACTGAATTATATGGGGAGCAGTGGAGCAGACCAGGAGTTACAAAGACATAAAGGCTAAAAAAAGGAGCTGGCTCTGATACCATGTCAGGCTAGGCAGTAACTCCATTAAGAAAACACTGATTCGTATTATTCATTCAATCAGGTAGGTCTGTTATATACATGAGGGAGAGATTGTTCAGTTCATCTCCCGATGACTGTTCACATTTCTCATTTATTTATTTACATATATTTACCCAATCACAAGGATTAGGTGTCAACAACAACAAAAGAGAAAGAAGAAGGATATTTCCAAGGTCAGATGCTTCAAGTGTGGGGAACTTGAGTTTTCGCCACTTAGTGCCCCAGGAAGAAGGGCAAGGAGGAGGTTTTTGACTCGAACGCTGCTTCAGCGAAAATTGTCAAGGAAGATGAGGATGACGATTGTGCCATGAGTACTCATGCACCTCTGGAGAAGAGGTGGGGCGACATGTAGTTGTAGTCGAGAGGACTACATGATGCGGGCAGGATTCTTGAGGTGCCCAAACTCTTGGATCACATATGGCTACGGGAGCCCTTAATGACAGTAGCAAAATGACGGGTGTCAGTTGGAGCGAGGTGTGTTGGAGCGATAGTGGCAGAGCTAGAGTACCAAAGTTGAAGGCAGTGCAGTGGATGTTGTAGCAGTGCGAGAGGCACGAAGCAATTTTATAGCAACACAGTAGCAACAGAGGGTCAACACAGATTAGCAGCAGAGGTAGCTTTAGCATCACGAGGTATCCATACGGACCAACATGTCAGTTTTTGGGTGAAGTTTCAGTTGCTTACTTCTCAGCAACTGAGTTGTAGTGCAATAGTTGGCAGTGGCAGTGCTATGGGCAGGATGAGGCAACATTTTGAGAGGGAGATGTAGTACAGATGTAGCAGTGGCAGTGGCCGAATCATGGGCAACAGTACAGGAAGCAATGGTGCAGTGGATGAAGGGTAGCAGGCCAAGCATTAGCAACACAGAGGATTGATGCACTAGATCAGTGTAGTACTTCTGTTGAAAAGTATTGCTAAAGCACATTCCTCGCTAAGAGGGAGTGTTGATTTTGTGTAGCATCGGATATGCTCTAGCTTCGAAATTTTGTGGAGGGTCTAGAACACATGAGATCTTTAGAACCCAGAAATCGTTTGGAGAAATTCCACCTGGATGAGGAGTTATTGAAATAATTAATATTTTTAATGGGTTCCTAAGTCAAAACTTAGGAAAATAAAAATTCTAATGGGTATTAATAAAAATATGGGTGAGAAACTTCTAAGTGACAAGGATCAAGTCTGTTTTAATCTTAGCCGTTGATTATGACTTAATCTCAACCATTGATTCATCAATAGGAAAAGTATAAGAGGAGGCTTGAGGGTCAGTTAGAGATACACTGAGAGATCAGTTAGTTCGATTTTTCTGGGGTGTGGTTTGCGGAGAAAATCGAATAGGTGATCTGAGTTGCAGTGAAAGGGGAAGTTTGGCAGAGGGACTTCAATCCAAGGCTGAGAATACATAGCAGAGAGGTAGAGCAACACCAAGGGAGACAACGTAGAGGGAGAGCTCTAACGTAGTGTCGTAATGATGCAGTGATGCAGTGCTGTAGTGATGCAGTGTTGCAGTGATGCAATGACATAGTAATGCAGTGATGTAATGGAGGCTAAGGGGTCTTAGTGTCGCAGTGACGCAGTGAGCAACTCCTAGAGGAGCTGACGTAGTTCCAGCATAGAGCTTGGAGCAGCCATCACTGCCCAACATTAGGAACAATGCAGTCACCTATGGGGTTTGTTCATCTAGGTGCTGGCTGGGTTTATTCCCTGTTGGGTGAGCCAGATTTGGCACCCTAGTTGTATTCAAAAATATGCTTAATAATACAAAACCTCTATATGCTACATCGGTTTTCTCGCATTGGGTTTTTTTGGGGAACATTTGTCTAAAAATAACGGTGTCCCTTATGTATTTATGTGTAGCCCGCAATAGTTTTTTCATCACTGTTTAAATAATTAAATAACTTGTTGAATGTAAATACTAAAAACAAGTAGGAGATGATAAACCAGTGATTGCAGTAGGATTTCTGATGTGTAGATTCAAAAATTTTCATAGAGTATGGTCTAAAGATGTATGCTGAAAGAATTGTGGCAGTGCCTACAGATGTAGACCAGCTAGCGAATTACAATAAGGAGATAACCAAGGCAAAGCGGTTGATTCTCGATGGAGTTCAAGATCATATTGTTTCGCATGTGGGGGTCAAAAATATGGCCAAAGAAATGTGGGATGCTATCGCCTCACTATATTAGAATCCTTCCGAGTAGCGGAAGGTGTTCCTAAAGGAGAAGCTGAGGAATGTTCATATGTAGAAGGGTGAAGGCATAGATCCCTTTCTCACCAAAATTCAGGATATCTGAGATGAACTTGCAAATGTAGAAGCGCCTCAAAAGCTAGAAAGCTTATGCGTTTGGCCCTGAACAATGTCTCCAAGGAATGGGAAATTTTCGTCCAAGGCATTTTGGGACGAGATATATTACCTAGGTTGGAATGGATGTGGTCAGATCTGTAACAAGAGGAGATGAAGCGATCTCTAGTAAAGATCTCCATCAACGACACTAGCAGCAAAGGCTCGAAGGATGTGAAGGAGGAAGATAATGTGGCCCTTGCATCAAAAGGGAAAGGAAAAGGTCCCAGTTAGGGACAAGACTTGCAGGTTGAAAAGAATAAGAAAAAGAATCTATCCAAGAGCAAGTACTTCAGGTGTAGCGAGTTTTGCCACTATAGTACTCAGTGTCCTCAAAGGAAGAAGGACAAGAAGGAGAAACAGGATCAGGCAGCAGCATCCGTAGAGATAGACCAAGTATCCTCCTAGTTGGAGGAACAATTCGTCATGTATGCAGCTAGACCTCTAGGAGAGAGGTGGGGTGATATGGAGCTTTAGTCTCAGAGTTGTGCAAAACTGGGCAAGGTCCATTGAATTAAGCATTGGATGGTGTTTTCTCATGGATCATCACCCTTGCTACAGGGGCCCACAATATTCAGTAGCAGGAGGATCAATGTCAGTTGGTGCAGTTAGTTCCAGAGTGACAGTTGCCGATTAGTTGCAGTCAGATGCCAAAGAGCACAGAGTAGTGTTGATAGCAATGCAGGAGGCACAATCCAAAATCAACAATAACACAGATTCCCCAGTGGACAGAGCAGAAGCTAGTAGTAGTTAGAGACTCAGGAGACAGTTGCATCATAGTGACATAGTTGATTTAGTGTTTTGGATGCTTCTTAGTTGCAATAGTAGCAGTAGCACCAACAACAATGAGGGATGGTAGTTGGGGTGCAGTGCAAATGCAGAGTTGGCAGCAGTACAAGTTGTACAGTGCAATGCCAATGTAATATTCCTAACAACAACCCCAGCAAAACTCCAACCAAATATGTGCAAATGATATAATAACCCAGAAGTGATAAAATAACAGTGGAACAACATATAATAATGTAAACCGAAAATATAAGCAGATACAAGAAATGCAGCGAGAAAATGCTAAGCCATTTTATTATACTGAGCAGTAAAATGAGTACAAGAGGTGATCAGACATATGGCATCTCGACTTGCACCAGGCAAGTGAAGAAATACTCCCAGGATGACAAGAATGGCCTCTCTGCATGAATGCTGCTATTGTGCTGCTAGGAAATAAATAATAATTTGGGGCTGCTCCCCTCATCGGAAAAAGCTGAAACTCTGGATTCGGGCTCTACTCAAGAAACCCAGAAAAACCTAAAAAGCTTTCCAGGTATGGCCGACCCCCGAAAATAACCCTCCTGGGGAACTGCGCAGTTCCTCCAAGGCTTTGCGTTGCCTCTGAAAACCCCTCTAAATCCTGCCTGAAACTGCACTTGAAAACTCTGCCAAAATCCACCAATATCCAAGGGTTGGTCCCCTGCTCACTCACACAGCATAAATCCTCCTGCAAACCCCAATCCCCAATAGCGGCTAGAATGAACTGCGTCCCTCTCCCAGTGCTGCGCAGTCCTCCAAAACGTTGCTAAAACTACTGTTGGAATACTGATGAAACTACTGTTGAAACACCAATGGAAATACCTTGCCCGAGCAGGCACTCGAAGTCCCCCGGGGCTAAGGGTCAGATCTCCGAACGGAGGCACTCGATGCACTAAACAGTGCTGCAGACTAGCTAAACAGCGAGCGTGCTCAGAAGTCGAAAGGCTAGCTCCAAATGCACATAATTGAATGAATCAAAGTGAGGGGGCTCTTGTCTATTTTATAGCCTCTGCCTCTCACAATCCCTAGGCTCACCTCCTCCTGCGTGATAGCCCTCTTGCCACGTGTGCTTTTCTTCCTGCGCTGTCCCTCCATGTGTCTTCATGGACCCCATTTCTGCGTCCCCCTTTGGCCCCCTAGGCTCCCCTTTAAGTCACAACGTTGTGCTACCTAGAAAGTGACTTTTTATTCTAAACTGAGTTATGTTCCCCTGTCCTCACTTTTTATTTACAAATAACTATAGAAGGCAAAAATTGGGCAAGATCGAATATTCCAATTAGCAATAGCAAATTAGGAATATTACAGTCTCCCCTAGAAAAATGTTGCTTGTCCTCAAGCAAATGAAGTGATGGATGCTGTAAGATCTTCTCACTCTCCCAAGTGGCATCCTCATCGGGCAAATTCTTCCACCTCACCAAGAATTCCCGGATCGTCCTGCTCCGCAGTTGTCTCTCTCTAGTGTCAATGATAGTCTCTGCTGTAATACCAAATGCCCCTCATCATCCATGGGTGGTAGCTCATCCGTCATGGTCACTTGCTGCCCCAATGCCTTCTTCAGGCATGATACATGAAAATTTTTATGAATCTTGCTGCTTTGGGGCAGCTCCGACTCATATGCAACCTGTACAATCCTGCGTATCACTCTGTATGGCCCATGAAAGTGGGGCTTGAGCTTCTCAGCTGCCTTCTGCTTCGGTGATGACTGTCGGTATGGTTGTAACCGTAGGTAGACCATTTCTCCTACCTCGAACTGCCTCTCCACTTGGCCCCTGTCGGCATACAACTTCTGTTGGTTCTGCGCTGTAGCCATGTTATCCTTGAGAGCTCGGAGGATATCCTGACTCTCTTGGATCCAAATCTTGGCTCTAGGAGCCCTGCTATCACCAAACATGACGTCAACAAAAGAATGGTGACATACCAATGGACATGTGATGCAAAGTATTATAGCAGTACTCCCCCAGATGCAGCCACTTCAGCCATGCTCGCTGTTGCTCACTGACATAGTTACGCAAGTAGCCCTCTAGCCACTTGTTAACTATCTTCTTCTGTTCATCTGTCTGTGGGTGATAGTTGGTACTCGGTGTCAACTCCGTCCCCACCAATTGGAAAATCTCCTGCCAAAACCCGCCCATGAAATGACTGTCCTTGTCACTGACGATGGTCTTAGGAAGACCATGTAGCCTGAAGATCTCCCTAAAGAACAGCTCGACCACCTGTGCTGCTGTATAGTGTGCGGATATGGCAAAGAAATGTGCATACTTCATTAGTCGATCAACGACGACAAAGATACAATCCTTGCCCTGTACCATGGGCAACCCTGTGATGAAATCCATTGAAATACTCTCCCATTTCCCCTCCGGAATGGGAAGAGGCTGCAATAATCCCGCGGGATGGCTCATCTCTCCCTTGTTCCTCTGGCAAGCATCGCACCCTCGAATGTGTTGGAGTACGTCCTCCTTGAGGCCCTTCCATGAGGACCTCTCCCTAATGGCCCTGTAGGTTTTGGTAAAACCCTGATGTCCTGCCAATGGGGAATCATGTGATGCCTGGAGTATCTTCTTCTTGAGCTGAGACCCCTTAGTCAAGAAGATCCTGTCCCTGTAATAGATGATCTCATCGATCACCCTGTACCTGTCATTTGCCACCTGCCCATCCAGAACCTCACATGCAAATTTGTTCTTGGAGTACTCTACTAAGAGTCGAGCCCTCCAATCGGTATCCAAGCTCATAAGAGATAACGCGGATGGTCTACGTGAAAGGGCATCTGCTACCATGTTGTTCGTACCCTTGACATACTCAATGTCAAAGTCATATGCTTGGATCTTGCTGATCCACTTCTGCTGCCTCTCTTGTAGCTACTTCTGCTCCAAAAAGAACTTGAGGCTGTTGTGATCAGTGCTCACCTTGAACTTGTTACCCACCAAATACTGCCGATACTTAGCCAATGCATGCATGATGGTCAGCATCTCCTTGTCGTATATAGAATACAACCTCTCGTGCGGAAGGAGCTTCCGGCTCTCAAAAGCTATAGGGTGTCCTCCCTGCATCAATACTGCGCCAATCCCCTCTCCCGACGTATCACACTCCAAGACAAATGGTTGCATAAAATTTGGCAACGCAAGCACTGGGCAGCTGCTCATAACCTCCTTGAGCCTGTCAAAGGCTCGCTGCACTGTATCTGACCAACTGAATGCCCCGTTGTTCGTCAAATCTGTCAGAGGTGTAGCAAGCTGTGAAAAACCTTTGACGAACTTCCGGTAGTAAGTCCAAATGCCAACGATTCCTCGAAGTTCTGTCACGTTTCTCGGCTCCGGCCATTCCCTGATGGCCTTGATCTTCTCCTTGTGGACCCTCACTCCGTCCACCCCTATGATGTGTCCCAAATACAACATCTCCGTCAACCCAAACTCACACTTGGAGAGTTTGGCATAGAACTACTGCTCCTGTAAGATACGCAATATTGTCTCAATGTGTTGGAGATGTTCCTCCCAAGTCCTTCTGTAAATGAGAATATCATCGAAGAATACCAACACAAACTTCCTCAAATGACTACGGAAGATGTGATTCATGCAGGACTGAAATGTAGTTGGTGCGTTGGTTAGCCCAAAAGGCATCACCAAGAACTCAAAGTTCCCATAGTGACACCTGAAGGCGGTCTTGGAAATATCCTGCTCCCTCATGTGAATTTGATGGTACCCAAATCTCAAATCAATCTTTGAGAAGAATCGTGCTCCCCTCAACTCGTCCATCAACTCATCGATCCTGGGTATGCGGTACCTGTTCTTCAGGGTCTTCTTGTTCAGGGCCCTCTAGTCAATGCACATCCTCAATGTGTCGTCCTTCTTCTTCACCAACACCACCGAAGAAGCAAAAGGACTCGTGCTCGGACGAATGTGCCCAAGTGCTAGCAACTCCTGGATAGCCCGCTCAATCTCGTCCCGAAAGGCCTTGGGGTGTCTATAGTGGGTGGTGATCACTGCCTGGATGCCCTACTCGAGCTCGATAGTGTGTTCAAACCCCCGATCCGGTGGCTGTCCTGGTGGAATCTCTCCAAACACTATGGCATACCGATTAAGGATGGACTGGATCTTTGGATGTACCGTCTGCCCTGTAGTCCCTGCCTCTGATGCACGCAGCTCCACTGCCCACTCTATGTCTCCCTTCCGGAACACTGTCTCCATCCAATGAGCCAACACAGTCTGAGGCGGATATGTGTGCTGTCCTTGTATCTTCTCATGCCTCCCTATCTTCTCATCATCCCACTCCATCTCTAGGGTCTTCTAATCCGTCGTGACCTTCCCTAGAGTGATAAGCCACTGAACACCCAGTATCATGTCGGTGTCTGGAATATCGACCATGAAAAAGTGGTCAGTCAATGTGTAGGTGCTCATTATCACCGAAAGCTCCGGAACATAGCGAGCACATGTCATGGTTTGATCTCCTGGGACCAATACTGAAAACCCATCGAAGCTCTCTGTCTGAATACCTCTCCATTCAACCATCTCTGCATCGATGAAGTTGTGGGTTGCCCCACTGTCAACCAAAACTGATACGCGCTGGCCACGTACTGTCCCTTGTACGCGTAGCGTCAAATACTTGGGAACTCCCCGCAATGCTGCAAGGGCCCCTCCAGCGGGTGCAAAAGATGCACCACCTGTTGGTGGTGGTGGAGGTGGCAAAGGTCCCTGTATGGTATGGTTATCTCCTGCCTCCACATCCTACTCGTCATCCTCTTCTCCACTGTTCTCGGAGAAGACCTCAATAAAATGTGCTTTGCCAGCAGCACATCTATGTCCTGGTGCCCATGGCTCCTGACAGGTGAAGCACAACCGCTTCTTCTTCAACTCCCTCCTGGCATCGTCGTCAAGCTGTACTCATCCTGGATTCCCCTTTGGGGGTGGAATCCTCACGTCCTTCCCCTTAGACTGAAAAGGCTGTCTTTGGGGGTAAGGTGTCCGTGTCCTGGGTAAAACCTCTTGTAAATCTCGGGTCCTGCTGATAGCGTCTTGGAGCGTAGCTGGTCTAGTGGATCGGACTAGACCCCGAAGTGGCTCTGCTAACCCCTCAACATACATATAGACCCTCCATGTCGTGGATAGGTCTGGCACCATCACGGAGACCCTTAAGAAATCAACAATGTAGGTCTCTGGGCTCCCTATCTGCTTGAGCCTCGTCAGCGCAACAAAATGTTGCTCTGGATCCCTCTGATCAAAACACTCCATCAGTCTCCTGGTAAACTCGGCATAGGTCGTCACTGTGGAGTGCCCCAGTGTAACCGTCCCATGAAACCACCAATCCTGGGCCTCGCCATCCAAATGCAATGTTGCCACCTTGATGGCCTCTGCCTCCGACATCTGGTTAAGCTGGAAATAAATGTCCAGCTTCTCTACCCAAGACTTTGCCGAACTGTTTGATGAGCCATCAAACGTAGGCAAGTGGAATCTACTCGCTACTCGGTGAGTATCGACATCATGGTAATGTCGGTACCCTCTGTGATGGTCGCGGGGTCTGCTATCCCGCTAGAGCTGAACAAAATCTCTAAATGAGAGGGCTTCCTTGAACTCCTGCCCATAGGCCTGGTACTCTGCAAAATAATCACCCATATGTCCAGGCTCTGCCTCCTGCTAGGCTACGGCCCCCGTGTCTGCTCCTAAGAAAGTGGGCATGGTAGAGCGTGTAGGGGCATGTGAGGCCACCTGCTGCGCAGTATCACGCTGCTCTGGCAAGTGATGGGATGCACCTGATCCCTCACCAATCTCAAAAACTCGTGGGCTCTCACGTTGTCTGGCCTCTACTGTTGTGAATCTCTGCCCCATCACCTCAATCTGTCTCGATAGATCTTGCACTGATTTGAGGAGCATATCCGCAAATCTCTTCCTGTCCTCGTCTGCCATCTGCTCTGCGTCCACTACTGGCTCTCTCCATTCTGCATCTACCATAGGTTCCTCTCGCTCTGCGTCTGCCACAGGAACACAATCTCCCTCTCCATAGGTATTCTCCAAACTACGTCCAGTATCTCTATACTTCCTACCTCTGTAACAAATGTATGGTTTTTACCCCTGTGTCATAGATTGCCAGCTCCACAGGCTGAGACAGATCTATGCTCTGATACCACTGTAATATTCCTAACCCGGAATGAACCACAACCCCAACAAAACTCCAACCAAATATGTGCAAAGATATAATAACCTAGAAGTGATAAAATAACAGTGGAACAACATATAATAATGTAAACCGGAAATATAACCAGATACAAGAAATGCAACGAGAAAATGCTAAGCCATTTTATTATATTGAGCAATAAAATGAGTACAAGAGGTGATCAGACAGATGGCACCTCGACTTGCACCAGGCAAGTGAAGAAATACTCTCAAAATGACAAGAATGGCCTCTCTGCGTGGATGCTGCTAGGAAACAAATAATAATTTGGGGCTGCTCCCCTCATCGGAAAAAGATGAAACTTTGGATTCGGGCTCTACTCAAGAAACCCAAAAAACCCAGAAAGCTTTCCAGGTATGGCCGACCCTCGAAAATAACCCTCCTGGGGAACTGCGCAGTTCCTCCAAGGTTCTGCGTTGCCTCTGAAAACCCCTCTAAATCTTGCTTGAAACTTCACCTGGAAACTTTGCCAAAATCCACCAATAGGCAAGGGCTGGTCCTCTGCTCACTCACACAGCATAAATCCTCCTGCAAACCCCAATTCCCAATAGCTGCTAGAATGAACTGCATCCCTCTGCCAGTGCTGCGCAGTCCTCCAAAACGTTGCTAAAACTACTGCTGGAATACTGATGAAACTACGGTTGAAACACCAATTGAAATACCTTGCTCGAGCAGGCACTCGAAGTTCCCCAGGGCTAAGGGTGAGATCTCCGAACGGAGACACTCGATGCACTAAACAGTGCTGCAGACTAGCTAAACAACCAGCGTGCTCAGAAGTCGAATGACTAGCTCCAAATGCACATAACTGAATGAATCAAAGTGAGGGGGCTCCTATCTATTTTATAGCCTTTGCCTCTCACAATCCCTAGGCTCACCTCCTCCTGCGTGATTCCCCTCTTGCCACGTGTGCTTTTCCTCCTACGCGGTCCCTCCATGTGTCTGTGTGGGTCCCATTTATGCGTCTCCCTTTGGCCCCCTAGGCTCCCCTTTAAGTCACAACGTTGTGCTACCCAGGAAGTGACTTTTTATTCTAAA
Organism: Pinus taeda; assembly: GCA_000404065.3. Classification (NCBI taxonomy): domain Eukaryota; kingdom Viridiplantae; phylum Streptophyta; class Pinopsida; order Pinales; family Pinaceae; genus Pinus; species Pinus taeda. The sequence continues at coordinate 117,386 of APFE031419123.1, forward strand.
GTGAGTTATGTTCCCCTGTCCTCACTTTTTATTTACAAATAACTATAGAAGGCAAAAATTGGGCAAAATTGAATATTCCAATTAGCCATAGCTAATTAGGAATATTACAGCCAATAGTAGGACATATACGACATGGTTCAACTATAGTCAGTGGCAGATGAATCACAATTAGTGCAGTGTTTGGTCGACAATGGCAGGTAGCTACAGTTGTGAGACATCAACAACGTGTATGGAGGATATTATGGAGACAGTTGGAGAACACCTTCCTCACTAAGAGGGAGTGTTAGTTTTTTTAGCATCGAATGGTGTTCTAGTCTCGAAACTTTGTGGAGAGGTTAAAGCACATGTGTTCTTCAAAACCCAGAAATCGTGTTTTGAAATGCCACCTAGAGATAGGACAGTTAAATTAATTGACCATCATTTAAATTTTTCCTAAGCCTAACTTAGGAAAACTGGTTAATTAATAGTAATTAATTAGGAAATGTGAGAATTCTCTAGAAAGTCACACGAATCGACTTGGAGATGATCTCAACCATCGATTAAGTTTTAATCTTGGTTGTTGGAGCCCCAACTAGAGATTATAAGAAGAGGTAGATGGGTAGATGGAGAAACACACAACACGAGGGAGCCAACATAGTTCCTTAGGCAGTTCGAGCTAGCCAGTAGTAAAGTTCAAGCCAAAGAGGGGACACAGAGCTAGAGAGGGGCAGAGATAGTGATCTAGAGGAATTTTTTCCATTTCTGGAGAGGCATAGAGAGAAGGTCAAATTATTTTCTCCAGGAGGTAGCGCAGGGATTGCACAAAGCCTCAAAGAGGGCATTCGTTTTAGCTAGAGTAGTGGCAGTTTTAGGTGCTATTGGCGAGGAATATTTCCAAAGGGCCAAGTCAGAGGCTTCCAGGCTAGCAGTAGTCAATCAGTAGTTGATTCGAGGCAATTTCGAGCTAGCGAGATTTAGGCTTGTGCAAAGGTGACATAGCACCTGCACAAAGGCAGTTGGAGAGCTAGTTCGAGTGGCTAGATTGAGTTGAGATTGCTCGTGGAGGAGGGTAATTTACCTCAGTTGATTTTGCCAATATTTCTCTTAGATTGGATAGCCAGTTGGGTATCCATAATTATTGTACTCAAAATTTCATTGTTGGATAGTAATAAAACCTTGAGCTATTGCACCGGTTTTCCCACATTGGATTTTTCCGGGGACAATTGTTCAAAAATGTCATTTTTATGTGTGTGCTAGCATTTCTCAGTTCCTATTTTTGCTTCCGCAATATTTCTTATGGTGAACAAATTACAGTGTGATTAATTCAATATTTTGCCATAATAAAATAAACAACATAATTTTATCAGTTAGAAGAATTAATTCCAGTTGCGCATTTCAAGGAATTTTCAAATAGCAAGGTGTTGAACCATGTTGGCATGGGTGATATGGAGTTCCAAGAGGTTGATGTTGGCCCTTTCTTAGCATTAAGGGGGGAAGTAAATATTGTATTGCAATGGCTTCTCTTTTCAGTCTCTTGTTCAACTCAATAGGGGTACTAGAATCTATTGGTGTAGTTTGTACACGGGGCCACAACACATTTATACGTATCCTTGGTATATTTTTAATTGTGGCCAAGTCCATATTTATTCTTTATTGTATTACTAGATGTGCTTAAGGCTGGCCTAGTCAATTTTGATATGTAGGTTCAACAACCTTCTTTGGGAGTGTGCCTACTTTTGTGGGCCATAATGCCTCTTGGGAGGATGACCTACTTGAGTTTTGTATAAATCCATAGCTCAAGCATCATTTGTAAATCATCTTTTTGGTCATTGATCCAAGGCTCTCTAAAGAAAGTGTTATAAGTATTTTGTCTTTTTGTTGGCTTGACCCTCAGGGGATTTGAATCTTGAACTCATGGTTTACATAAAACTTCATAACACGACGATCTCCAATTGACTTGCCCTATGGGCACAAGTGTTTTACAGGCACTACGTCTTTGTTTTTCTCTTGTGGTTGATATATATATATATATATATATATATATTTGTTTTAATTGTACGTTTTTGAGTTGGCATTTTGGTACCATTCAATCCCCTCTTTCTTTTGGTGATCTCAACATTTTTTTCCCACTGTTAAACTTGATTTGGGTTCTTACATACTGCTCCCTTATTTTCAAAGTACATTTAAACCTTTGAAATTTCACTAGCATGATTAATGCGTCAAAAACATTCCTTGGCTCTGATGGATGATAAATCTTGTTTAAGTGAATCATGAAAAAACAGGTGTTAACGTTTCAACAAGGTTTAGAAGCTAGTTCAAATTAGTGTGCAATGTTGGCTTGAATTCAAATCAGTATGTAGTGAATATTTGAAACTGTCCAACACAATTTAAAATATAATACAATAGGAAAAATTAATCAAAGGATTTTTAGGCTATAAAGCAGACTAGATCATAATGGCGCGAGATGTTTTGTCGAGCTTGTGTAAGAGTATTCTGCCTAGAGACATGGCGTAAGAATGATGTGGCAGACCAATATCCTGCAGTGTAGAGCATCGGTGTCCACCATCCCCTGTGAACAATCATATTTGATATATGTTATATGTGCAATCACAAAGCAGAAGCATTTGAAGTTTCAAATTTAAACCCTTTACCACAATATATGAATACATTGAAGTGTACCTTCCATGATGTTTCTTTTCTACAGACCGACTAAGGTCCCTGTTTGCAATAAGAATCTGTAGAAATGAATTTTTTCCAAGATCTATTAGTAGTTTCCAAAGAAAAACCAGGTTAAATACGTAAAAGAAAAATAACTATAGGTATGACTACTTAAGAATTAAGAGAGCTTGTGCATACTGATAACACATTCAGAAGGCCTTCCTCCCCATCAGTGCAAGAGAAGTCACCGTCAATGTATGCATCTGCTAGTCCAAGGTCTATCCTGGTTGCAATCTACAAAAATAATGAAAAAAACATTGTAGCGTTGTATAATTTTTCGCCATAATATACTGCATGTTTCTTGGTGTTTGTTATCTGTTTCATAACAACATATAAGAAAGGACTTAGTGATGAATTTTGAAATCTGATCTCAAGGTTAATTTTGCTACCTTCCAATAGAATGATGGTTGGTGGATTCTCAAAATAGATTTTTTGTCACACCTTCTTTCATTCCCTTCAAACTGGAATATTGTGCCTCCATCTTCTAATAAGCTGAATGAATCGAAGCGAGAGTAATTATAACCAAAATCAGAGTCTGAACTAGAACTGAATTGTTGATCCCAAAATCCTAAACCAATTTTGACAGAGGGAAAAACTAGTCCACTAAAAACTACATAAAACATTCAAATTTTGACAATGCGTGCACACACATATTCATGTACAATAATGTATATCCAAATCATTAGACACCAAATATGCAAAATTTATCATGTATGTAACATGTAAGGGTGATTATTACAAAATGGCACCAAATTCAATACATATTTGAAACACAATGCATAAACATTGAGACTCTAAATGGCCTCAAGGGTCTGAAAATAATCATATTACATTCTACAACCAAATCAAATTTCATGATCATGAGAATCTAGATCCATTACGTTCTTTGCATGGATATGCTCAAAATTTTGAGTTCATATCCTTGATGTTCCAATACCAATGTTTGTATCTTGTGGCTGCGGAAACGATTGCAAGTCCATCCAAGATAGAAGGGGTATCATAAATAAATGAAAATAACATTTTAAGGTAGTTATAGTTTTTAATTTTTTTTGGGGGGTTTGCACAGCCTCGATACAGATCCAATTAATTTTGGCTGCTTTTGGTCAATCGAGGAAAAATTGGTCATGACTGGTTTGAATGAATCAAGGCTTGAAGGGGGAGGGGAGTGGGGAGGCAGGCATATGCCTCTATTCAAATCTTTCAAGCATTTTTGGGGTTGTATTTGGATTACAGAGTTAGCTGCTTATGTCCCTCATCCTGTGGTCAAGGAGATTTTATTACATCAACAATGTGTAGGAAGACAAAGAGGATGGATTACAGAGAACCAAGATTTTGATCTTGGGTTAAGGTTTATGAAGTTGGTTTGAGGGAAAGAACTTACCAAGTTGATGACAGAATCTGATATCTAGGGAATTCAGCAAGAGAATGTAATGAGGATGAATTGTTTATGTGCTGCTTTAGAACAAGTGAAGCAAGAGGATTAATACTAGGTCAATATTCTACTTGTAGAACCTTTCTTCTTGTGAATATGTTGACCAAACTTGTGTTTGCAGGTGACCGGGATATGCATATCAATATGTCATCGAGACTTGTATATGACATGATGCTTGATAATGATTTAGAACTTTGACTTGATATTGAGATTGGGCTATAGATCTCACTGTGATAGAAAATTTGGGATTTGACCTGATGACTGATGAATTGATTTGACGACTGATGATTTACCTTGATAACAATGCTGCGATTATTAGCTTTGACACATTGGTTGAAGTATAAACAGTTGTGATTAAGTATGAAGCAATTTCACAATAAATGGATGGAACCTGCATGACTTATCCTTGGTGTATGCATTTGCATCTAGTGCCATAAATGATTTATATTATGATCATGAAAATGATTTGATGAAGTTTTGATATTGCTTGGTAAATGGCAACTTGTTAGCATGATAATATATAAAGTCATAACTTGACATTTGGATATGAGCTCCACTTGTCCATGGTCCAAAGAATTTGTTACAGTGATATTGATGAGTTTGATATCAGTTTTGATCTGACATCTAAAGGTTTGATAAACTAACTCAGTGGATTTGATTTCACAATATTGATCTATGTAAAGCTAAGCATATTGCTTTGGTCAAGTGTTATGTTTGCAAAAAGCTTTGTATGAAGTAAGCTCCCCGATCCTGATATGTTTGCATTATCTGGTGAAGCAAGGATGATGTGTCGATCCAAACCTCGACTTCGAAAGTGTCCGAGGTATGACTTTGATTTTGATTTTATACATTGACGGCCTACTCTTGATAGATAATGAGCCTCTAATGATCAATGTAAGAGAGAGTTGGCTTCTGAAGCTCAAAATAGTGAATCATGGCATGATGAATCAATTTCTGAAGTTTGGAATAGAAAATCTATATTGTGAAGCTATCAAAGAGTTTTTGGAAAGTAAATCCTTGGACACTCCGATTAAATTTCAAAAAGGTGTGAAGAGATATTGTTGAACTTGACTTGGCAACTTTCCGTTGGTTGAAGCAATGATGTTCCAACTCTCTCATATATATATATATATATGTTGTGCATAGAACCTGAGTAAATTCATGATTGAGCTGCTTCATATGCATTGAGTGTTAGTTTTTGTAGCATTAGATGTGTTTTAGCCACGAAATTTGGTGGAGAGGTTAGAATACATGAGATCTCCAAAACCCAGATTGTTTTTGTAAATTCCACCTAGAAGTGTCTCAATCAGATTATTAGTTGTTTTTAAAATATTTCCTAAGTCTAAGCTTAGGGAATATGGTTAATTAGTCAATATTAATTGAGATAAGGTGAGAATAATCTAGAAACTCACACAGATCGATCCAGAAATGATCTAAACCATCGATTAAAATTTAATTTTGGTTGTTGGAGTCCCAACAAGAAAACATAAGAAGGGATCGATGTGGTGATGGAGAATGCACCAGAGTCACTTGGAGAATTCGATTTTCCAGAGTAGCAACAGTCATTTGCAAGAGAGTTTGAGCTTAAGTGAGGCAACATAGATAGTGAGGGGTAGGGACAATGATCGGAAGGAAGTTTTCCAGATCTGGAGAGGCAACAACAAGAGGGTTGAATTATCCCCAGTGAGGCAATGCAGAGGATTGCGTAGTTGCTTCAAGAGAAGCAATTCGATTTGCTGGAGAGAAATTCGTTCTTAGTTCCAAAGGCCAGACATAGCGTCAAGAGTGCCGAAGAGGCAATTTCCTCAGTAGAGACAGGCATAATGACTTCATCAGAGGTGGGTTGGAGGTTTGACGTGATAGGGTCTGTGCAGAGTAGTGCAGAGGTTGACGCAAAGGGTCTAGGAGGCCGAGGTTTCTGAAGGAAGTTGTGCCGAGATTTCTTGTGGAAGAAGGGTAATTCGCTTAAAATAATTTTGCCCAAATTTCCTTCTTGTTTGGATTGCCAGTTGGGCATCCATAGATTGTACTCAAATATTCACTACTGCATAATAATAAAACCCTCAATGCTGCATCGATTTTCCCAAGTTGGGCTTTTCTGGGGACAATTGTCCAAACATAATGGTGTCATTTTTATTATGTGTGTGTGCTAGTATTTTCTCAGTTCCAACACTTTTATTTCCGTAGTTTTATTTGTGAAGGTTGCAGTGTGTTTATTTCGATGTTGCCTTAGCAGTAAATTGAATAAATTAATTTATCAATTAGAAGAAATAATACTAGTTGCTGCAATAGGATTCCAGTTTTGAAATTTTCACATTGAGCTACCGCCAAGATCCCTTCGAGATATTTGCATGGGATGATCAATTTTTTGGTCTGAGATATTCATTCTATGATATGTGATTGCATCGATGTATTGATGATGTTTGGGATCGTTATTGACGAGCACATTTGGATGTTGCCTTAGTATGAGATTTGCCATGATATTTTGGATGAGAAGTTTGTAGCTTTAAGATTGGTCGAGGTTGAGTACGATGTTGTTAGCATGACTAGTTGTGAAGCAGGATGAAGAAGCTCTTTGACGAGCTGTTTGAACAGGTTTTGGATATGACAAGGATACATTGCTATAATAATGAGTGAGATTCTATTGGCAGAAATCCCGTACATAGCTGGGATTGAGATACCTTCATATATTGAGATAGTATTGTTGTACGAGACGAGATTAGACTTGTGGTTGGAACCTCCTTAAGAGGGAGGGTGACTATGGTATTCTCTTTTGTGATATATATGTTTTTGTTCTAATATGATACTTGATTTGATGTCCTGTATGAACAAGAAAGAACGACTACTAAGACATGATGATTACCATATATGAGTATAATGATATGTCGTTGATCTACAGAGAGCATCACTGATGTAGGACACTGAGCCAACTCTTCCCCCCTTGTTTGAGCTCCCAGGGTGAGGAATTGAGATGGAGGGCTCCTAGGGTTGAGGGATCCCTAGACAATAGGGTATCACCCCTATCTGTTACCCATAGGGTTGGAGATGTTGCTCCCCTATCTTGGTCTTTGCAGAGTATACCCTAGTTGGCATTGTACCCACAAGCCGGGCTTGTTGGGATTGTCCCTCCCCATCTGGCCAATGGGTTGAGGAGGCTTGGGGCATGTGATCCTTACCATTTTAGTAAGTCAAGTATCTAGCCCAATCTCGGATTTTGATGCAGTTTTTCTTCCACATGACTCTTGAGGGTTATTGTTGGGAAGATTGACAGGGAATAGGACGGGTTGAGATGTGCTCCCCTATATCACCTATTGCTCGATATGGGGTCATAGGTGTTTAGCTCCCCCATGAGATTCCTGGTTGAGATGTGTTCCCCGATGTGGTTCCAGGTTGAGATGTTCTCCCTGATGATATGCTCTCCGATGATGATAAACACCCCCATGAGATTCCTGGTTGAGATGTGTTCCCCGATGTGGTTCCAGGTTGAGATGTTCTCCCTGATGATATGCTCTCCGATGATGATGCGGGTCGTAGAATTGGCTATCCACTGATGTTTCCCGAGTGGTAGCATTGGGCTCCCTGCTGGCAGAGATTTCGGGTGGTAGCAGTGGCTCCCCGATGAATAGAGGGTGGTAGCTTAGGCTCCCCTCCGAAATTAAATTCTTCTTCTTTTAAATTCGAGAATGTTCAACATATGAGTAGAGACATTCAAGAGATAAGAAAGAAAAGCAAGAGATGAATCGATATTAACAATGACGATACGTGATGATGAGATACTTGAGATTGGATATGATTTGATAACATGATACACATGACATGATGCAGATGGAATTCTCCCTAGTTGAGAGGGGGTCTTAAAATTGACAACTAGGTCCAACTTCCACTTGGACAACTCATTTGATGGAGATTAAGATTGCATTGAATTCTTCTTTTTGAGAGGACCAAAATCAACCTAAATGTCATCTACTCGGGACAAGGGAAAGTATATTTTTGAATTATGAGCCCACATGTGCATATTTGATTAGGTCGGCCATAAATCTAATTAGACACCCTTGGAAGGCTATAAATACAAGTGAATCAACCTCATTTGGACATCATGATGGATCATTCTTTTATTCTCTTTCTTGTCTTTGGCTCGCACAGGTTTGAGGTAGATCCGTGGATGAATGGATTCGCACGAAGGTGAAATTGCAGGGTCCAAAGCTCACATCACTGTTTTAGGGTTTTGGGCCTTAGTCACAGGCAGTCCATAGAGAGATCTCGACTACAGTCGCTCACTGCTAGGCTCATCCGTGCGACTGAAGCCTTTTAGTCACACGCACATCATGTCCTCCATGCAATCAACATCTAGGGTTTGGTTTTCAGTTATCCAAAGTTTTCTCTCGTTGACTGCAGACAATGACAGTTCATTACAGGTGTCAGAATTGGGGTTTTGAGTATAAGCATGATTGGGTTCATCTCATGGATATTGTTTAGTTGATTTTGCTGATTAGGTTTATGGGTGAAAATATGGATCATTGTACTCTCTTCCTAAATCATTCGATGACAATCTAATAAGAAGAATTGAAAGGGTTTTCCCCATAGTGGGTTTTGCCTTGGTCTTTGACCAATCCCGGTGTCTCTATGTGTGAATGGTTTTCTTCTATTGTTCCTTTATGTTCCACTGCATTGATGATGATGATATTGTTCTTTCTATATAGTTGCATATGTTGCTGAATAATGATGTAAATCTTAATAATGTAAAAATGTTATGGGGTGAATTTAATGTGTAAATGAAGAAATGCAATTATCAAAGCAAAGAACAATATAACCCTAAGAAAAATTAGCATTTGTCAACCCCAATTCCGTCATATCAAACTCTGCTACCAGGTTCCTCTTGCAGTATTCTATGAGCCCTGATGACCCTGTCAAGAAGAGGTCATCCACATACAAAACTAGGATGAGTGGCTCATCCTCTACCTTAAAGTAGTAAAGGCTGCGATCTACATCACTCTCGACGAATCCCATCTGTTGCAAGTAGCTGTTGATTTGACTGTACCATGCAGGATGCCTTGGGACCTTGCTTGAGCCCGTATAGAGATTTCTTTAGCCAACACACATGTGCGGACCTCTTATGTGTCTCGAAGCCCTCTGATTGTTTTATGTACAACTCTTCTTTTATCAACATGTTCGAGAATGTTGTCTTGATGTCTATCTGGTGAATCTGCCACCCCATCTGAGCTACTAGGGATATAACTCACCGGGTAGAAGTGTATCTGGCAGCTGGGGCAAATGTCTCCTCGTAATATATGCCTTCTTTTTGTGCATACCCCTTTACCACGAACCTAGCCTTGTACTTCTCCATGCTACCATCTGCAGTGTACTTGATCTTGTAGATCAATTGAGAACCTATAATTGATTTGTTCTCAGGCCTTGACACCACCTCCCAAACATCATTCGTCATGATAGAATTGTACTCTTCTGCCATGGTATCTATCCACACTTGATGTTCTGTGGCCTCTTGATAGCTGGAAGGTTCTTCAACTTGACCTATCAATGATTGGTGTCTATTAGGTTGCCTACACTCCCTTTGTTCATCTTAGGAGCTCCAATGAGCTCCTCCGCATCTCTCAATTTCTGACGAACTTCCTTGCTAGTTCGACCACTAGTGGTGGGACGGTTAAGCAACTTCTCATCCTGCCTTTGCTGCTCCATCTACTGTGAACTCACTAGATCCCCTGCACCTGAGGAAATGCTAGTATTGGTAATTGTACTGGATCCCTGTGACTATCCTACTGGCGGTCCCACTGGTTGCCCTTGTGGTTGTGCTTGCTGCTAGATCAATGGAGCTTCTGTTGGCTCATTCTGACCACTTGTTGGCATCTCACGAGACTTCTTGAAGGCTCTGTCCTCCTTGAACTTTACATCCCGTCCCACTATGATCTTCTTGCTGATAGGAACATAGGTCCTATATTCCTTTGAGGTTTCACTATATTCAATGAGGAACCCCTTTTCTACAGTTTGATCCAATTTGGTGCGCTTCTCATTTGGCACATGGCAGTATGCTATGTTGCAGAAGATGCTGAAGTGACTTACCTCGGTCTTCTTTCTAGAGAAGACCTCCTCTGGTGTTATCTTCCCCAATGCCTTATGAGGACCCCTGTTTTGGATATACACCGCTGTGTCACATGCCTCTACCGATAGAAATTTGGGCAAATCCTGGTCATACAACATCGCTTTTTCTGCCCAACTATAGATCTGTTTTCTGCTCTGCTATCCCATTCTGCTATGGATTGTATGGAGTTGTCTACTCCCTTTTGATGCCTTCCTTCGCATAGAAATCTGTGAAGTCTTTATTTGTGTATTCTCCACCATTATCTGAGTGAAGCACCTTGATCTTCTTCTCTGTCGCATTCTCATCTAGAGCCTTGAACTCCTTGAAGTGATTGAAGACCTCATCCTTGGTATTCAAGAAGTATATCTAGGTTTTCCTGGAACGGTCATCAATAAAGGTGACAAAATACTCGGTCCCACTGAGAGCTCTAGTGGACATAGGGCCACAAATGTCTGAATGTATCAGTCCTAACACGCCATTTACTTTGTTGTCACTTCTTGGGAATGTTGACTTAGCATATTTCCCAACCACGTACCCTCTACACACATCATCGTGTTTCGTGCCAAGTTTTGGAACACTTTTCACTGTCTCCCTGAGGATTTTAAGTGCTCCATGGTGTAAATGCCCCATTCTCCTATGCCACAACTCATTCAAGTCTTTCCTCTTGATATTGTTATTGCCTATCAGTGCCATTGGAGAATCGAGTTGCAATATGTAGAACCTGTTGCTTCGAACGCCAATTTATTTCACCCTCTTCCAAGTCGGGTGTTCGACAAACACCTTCTTCCCTACGATGTGGACATCATATCCCTTATCCTGTAGTTGGGATACTGAAATCAGGTTCATGCCCAATCTCGACACATGCAGTACATCTGTAGCACTGGTACTTGCTCCTGACTTGCTCTGAAAATTGATGTTACCTCTCCCCACTAGAGTGCATTTGGTCCTATTCCCCATCTTAATCTAGAAGTCCATCTGCTCTTCATTGTAGCTAGAGAAATACTCTTTAACCCTTGTCATGTGGGTTGACGATCCACTGTTAATATACTAGATACCCTGTCAAGGTAAGCTATTTAAGCAAGTAAATATGTCCTCCAATCTGGAAGACAATTCTGAATCTCCATGAATATCAAATTTGTCCATGGCCATACTGGATATTTCTAGAGAATTTACTGAAGATGTCTTGAGTATAATTTTGTGTGCTATTTCTCTTCCACTTGACATTGATTCTGCTACTACAAAGTGCTGCAAAACCCTTTATGCCCAAACAAAAAATATTCTCTACTAAAATACTGAGTTGTTGTTGCTCCTTCTGTCTGCTGGAATCACTATTATGGACAAATCAAATTTTCCGCCACCTTGTAACTGAAAATTGAACCCTTGTCCAACAATTCACACTTCTTGGCTAGGCACCATACAACCTCTGCAAATTTCGGCTTGTTGCTCCCTCTGAACAACGACATTTTCTCTCTTCTACCTCTGAGCTTCCTATCCATCAAATATGCTTTAATACCATGTGAAAATTCCTTGAAATGCAGCAACTAGAAATAATTTTTCTAATTGATAAATTAATTATGCAGTTTATTTTGTTTACGACAAAATAACGAATTATTCACATTGCAATTTCTTCACCACAAAAATATTGTGGATGTAAAAATAGGAACTGAGAAATGCTAGCACACACAAAAAAATTGACACAATTATTTTTGGACAATTGCCCTTGGAAAAAACCAATGTGGGAAAACCAGTGCAGCAGCTAAGGGTTTTAATTATTATGTAGCAGTGAGAAATTTTGAGTACAAATGGATGCCCAATACTGACAATCCTCTACAAGATAACCTAGCCACAAAAATTAGTTTGACAAATTATTTCTCATCTGACACTGATCTAGTTCCAAAACTAGCACCAACTAGGCTCCACGAAACCCTTGCGTCAGCCTCTGCGCCAATGCTGTGTATCCCTCATGTGCTTGGCCTGGATGCTGCTCTGATCAAACCGTTAAGCTCAAGTCAACCTCTGAGAATGACTCTTTGGCCCCTTCGGAAATTCTCTCGGCCTCCAACAACTAAATCGACCCTCTGTCTGGCTAAGTCGAACTCTGCCTCTAAAGCTTCTGCACAGTCCCTATGCAACCTCACTGAGGAAACTCAAACCCCTTGTATCAGACTCCCTGGAACTGGAAAACTTCCTCTGGACTCGTTGTCTCTATCCCTCTTTGTTTTTGCGCCCCCTCTCTAGATCAAATTTTTTCGGCAAAATGCTGCTCTCTGGAAAATCGAATTACCCAAGGAAACTCGTTCTCCAAGTGTGTTTTTCCATCTACCCATCAACCTCTTCTTATAATCTAGTTATCCTCTTATAATCTCTAGTTGGGACTCCAACGGCCAAGATTAAAACTTAATCGATCGCTGAGATCATCTCCAAGTCGACCTGTGTGAGTTTCTAGAGAATTCTTGTAGGTTTTAACTCCGTACATAAATTACCTGCATGCGAATTCTAAAACACAGAAAATAAACAATGCGAGAGCGTAACACATAAACACATACACAGAGATTTTCCCCTGGATCCCAAAACCGGGACTACTAGTTTGATTTTTCATTATGTTCCTTTCAATGTTACAATACATATTTATACATGCCAAAGCATCCAGTACCATGGATCGAAAACCATCGCGTCCAAAACCATGTGCGAAAGTCATGCACAAAACCATAGGTAGGTCCGCCCAACCTAATATAGGGTCCAAAAACAAAATTTTCCGGGGCGCTGTCTCGGACTCCATAGAGGGGGGCTACCTGCACCCCTCAAAGCCCCTGTGACCCCCCCCACTACGCAATCGGCGCAACGAAGGGCGGGGCTCCAAGCCCCCTCTAAGCCCCCAGTTAACTACGTGGGCTAGTTGTGGAAAGAATATAACACAACCCAACATTCTCCCACTTGTTTTCTTTCCACAGGGGGCCACAAGAGAGCTTAGTCATTTATCTAGCCCTGCAACGCCCATTGTTTCTCTACACCAAGATAACTTCTCAAAGCTTACAAATTTTGTCAATGCATTTACAGTATTCTTCAAAGTGTCCACCTTTACCAACAACATCTTTTTGTTTTCTGTCATATCCCTCACAAAGTGATACTGAACATCAATGTGCTTTGTCCTTGAATGATATGCAGGGTTCCTTGCCAAGAAAATTGCACTTTGGCTGTCATAGTCTATCCTTATAGCTCCCTATACTAACCCGATACTTGAACACAATCTCTGCAACCAAACTGCTTCCTTGCTTGCATGATTGGCTGCCATGTATTCTGCCTCTATAGTTGATAGTGCCACTAAATATTGTTTCTTACTCATCCAACTAAATGCACCTCCAAATAGGTTAAACAGATACCCACTTGTAGATCTTCTTTGATCTAGATCTCTAGACCAGTATGCATCAACAAAGCCACGAATATCCAACACTCTGTCCAATCTTGGTCTTCCTTGGTAGCACAAACCATAATTACTAGTGCAACGCAAATACCTGTTGTCCAGTGCTCCTTCCCTGGTTTTGACATAAACTTGCTCAATACTCCCACTGCATGTGCAATGTCTGGTCTAGTATAGACCATTGCATACATCAAGCTACCGACTGCACTTGCATATGGAACACGGGACAT
>APFE031419123.1:131338-158227 GCA_000404065.3 Pinus taeda
TTCATGTCGAATTTGGAGGACAAATGGGTCTTCAAATCCTGGATAATTTCTTTGTCATTTCCAACCAGCAACATATCATCCACATACAAGACCAAATAAATAACACGGTCAGCAATTAATTTAAAATATACACAGTGATCTGCTTTGCTTCTGGTGAAGCCAAGTCCCCGTATAAATGTATCAAATTTCTGATACCACATGCTTGATGACTGTTTTAACCCATACAGAGATTTCTTTAACTTGCATACCATTTCTTTCGTACCCTTCACCGCAAAATCTTTAGGTTGCTTCATGTAGATCTCCTCTTCTAGATCCCCATGAAGAAACGCTGTCTTCACATGCATCTGTTCTACGTCAAAATCAAAAGCAGCAACAACAGAGAAAAGTAATTTAATAGAAGCTACCTTGGCAATAGGAGAAAAAATATCACCAAAATCAATTCGTGGCACCTGAGAATAAACTTTTGCTACTAATTGAGCTTTGTATTTCTCCACCTTTCCTTTTGCATTTTTCTTCTTTTTGAACACCCATTTGCTGCCAATGGGTTTCCTTCCAGCGGACAACTCCATCAGATCCCAAGCCTCATTTTTGTGCAAAGATGCCATTTCATCCACCATGGCCTCTTTTAAGAGTTGACCATCCTCTGAATCTACTGCTTCCTTCACAGTTTTGGGATCATCATCCGTAACAGATAAAGCAAAATTTGAACAAATAGCAGATGGACTATAACTTTCCGGCTGCCTTCTTTCTCGAATTGATCTTCTCACACGTGGAGTTTGTGGCTTTTCATCTTCTGATTCCTCCTTTGTTGTAGAGTCTAATTCTTCTTGCTTAAGCCCAAACTCTATCTTTTCAGGTTCCTTTGATTGGACTTCATGTTTAATAACATCTTTCACCTCTCTGAACACCACATCTCGGCTATACACAACTTTCCTTGTTACTGGGTTGCAAAGCTTATAACCCTTTAAACCACCCTTATACCCAATAAAGATGCACTTTTCAGATTTACTATCCAACTTAATTCTCTTCTCATTTGGAACGTGTACATATGCATCACATCCAAATACTCTTAGATGTGAAAGAGAGGGTTTCTTACCAGTCCAAACCTCTTGTGGAGTCTTATCCTCCAACGCTGATGAAGGTGATCTATTGACCAGGTAACATGTTGTCTCCACCGCATCTGCCCAGAATTCCTGTCATAACTCGGCACCACTGAGCATGCTTTTTGCCCTTTCCATCAACGTCTTGTTCATTCTTTCTACAACTCCATTTTGCTCAGGTGTGTATGGAGTAGTCTTCTGCAGTGCTATACCACACTTCTTACAAAATTCTTCAAGTTCCTTGTTGCAAAACTCTCCACCGTTATCTGTCCTCAACACCTTTATCTTCTTCTCTGTTTGGTTTTCCACCAGAGCCTTAAATTCTTTAAACTTGTCAAAAACTTCAGATTTCTTCTTAAGGAAATATATCCATGTATTCCTTGAGAGTATCATCTATAAATGATACATAGTATACAGACTTACCCAGTGATGGAACCTTCACAGGTCCAAACACATCATTGTGCACAAGTTCTAATATATGTTTCGCCCTTTTACCACCAGAGGGGAAACTCACCCGATTCTGCTTCCCATAAACACAATTTTCACAGAAATCAAAATCCAGATAACTATTACTCATACCTTCTACCATACTTCTATCATGAAGTATTTGAAGGGCTTTCTCTCGAATATGTCCAAGCCTTTGATGCCACAACATGGTCTTCTATCCAAAGACCACTAGATTTTCTGCTCCACTTTCAGGAACCACAAAACTGTTGCACCCATTAATAATAGTGCTACCTTGCAGCTTGCACAGAGTTCCAATCCAAACTCCCCGCATCAATACTAGTGCTCCTCGAACCATTTTACAGGTATCCTTCTCGAACACTGTTTTTACACCTGCATCATCTAGCTTGCTTATGGAAATCAGATTTCCTGGCCAATGCAGGAATATGAAGAACACGTGGAAGTGTTTTAACCCTTCCACCTTGCAACTTCAACTTTACTTTTCTGCGACCAACGATTCTAGCTTTCCTGTCATCCCCCAAGAAGACATCACCACCATCATATTTCTCATACTCGCAAAACCACTCTCTATGGGGAGTGAAGTGAAATGATGCACCTAAGTCAATCAACCATGCCTCATGATCTACATGTGTACTTGAAGAAGCCAAGTACACATCCCCACCTTCATCTGAGGTGGTTTTCACCTCTGCAGAAGGAGCATCATCAAATCCCTTTCCTTTGTTAGGAGCTTTAGATTTACAATCTCTTTTGTAGTGCCCTTTTTTCCGCATTTCTAGCACACCACCTTTATAGGTTTTCCTGGGGATTTAGATCTCCCTCTAGATTTAGATCTCCCATTTGATGTCTTATTTTTGTTTCTGTTTTGGGACCATCCTCGTACAGACAAGGCATCACCATTCTGGCTCTCCATATTTTTCCATCTCATCTTCTCTGTGAGCAAGGATGAGACTATTTCATCAAACTGCAAGGCAGTTGCATTGCTATCTATTGCAATAACCAGACTATCCCACAAATCTAGTAGAGAACACAACAAACTGATGCACTTATCTTCATCTAAAATTTAATATCAACAGATAATAATTGACTTACAATAGTATTAAATGCATTCAGATGTTCTGTCACCGAGTCTCCATCTTTCATCCTCGGGTTATACAACTTTTTTCGTAGGAACAGTTTATTCACCAGAGGCTTAGATTGGTACAAAGTCCCTAACTTGTCCCACAAAGCCTTCACCGTAGCGTCCCTTGATACATTCAACAATACTGAATCTGAGACACACAATTGTATTGTGCTCTTAGCCTTCCGATCCAACTTCTTCCATTCTTCATCAGACACTTCCGTTGGTTTAGTACTTGGATCTACCGCGACCCACTAATCTTTATCCACCAACAGATCCTCCATCTTGAGTTTCCAAAACTCAAAACTCTGACCATTAAATTTCTCGATCTCTATCTTTCCATTGCTCGCCATCTTCTTTCACCACTAGAATCGAGCCCACAGATCTCCCACTGAATAGGGTCTACCACAGGCCTGAATGAAACCCCTCAGCAACAAAGGCATCCCCTTGAAGCAAAAACAACTCTGATACCAAATGTAGGTTTTAACCTCGTACAGAAATTACCTGCATACAAATTCTAAAACATAGAAAATAAACAATGCGAGGGCATAACACATAAAACACATACACAGAGATTTCCGTTGGATCCCAAAATCGGGACTACCAGCTTGATTTTTCATTATGTTCCTTTCAATGTTACAATACATATTTATACATGCCGAAGCATCCAATACCATGGATAAAAAACCATTGCGTCCAAAACCATGGACCGAAAACCCTCGCGTCCAAAACCATGTGTTAAAATTATGTACAAAACCATAGGTAGGTTTTCCCAACTTAATATAGGGTCCAAAAGCAAAATTTTCCGGGGCGCTGCCCCAGACCCCATAGAGGGGGCTACCTGCACCCCTCAAACCCCCTGTGACCCCCCCACTACGCAATCGGCGCAATGAAGGGTGGGGGCTCCGCGCCCCCCTCTAACGCCCCGATTAACTACCGGGGCTAGTCGTGGAAAGAATATAACACAACCCAAAAATTCTCACCTTTCTCAGTTAATTGCTATTAATTAATCGATGTCCCTAAGTTAGACTTGGGCATTTTTTAATTATCGATCAATAAATTTAATTGAGCCATCTCTAGGTGGAATTTCCAAAAACGATTTCTAGGTTTTGGAGAACTCGTGTTTTAGCATCTCCACAAATTTTTGAGACTAGAGTACCATTCAATCTACCGTTGCAACTCAAATTTGTCTATTTCAAATTGTTCTATTTCCTGTTGCACTGCTTGTTCGCAACATCATTCGCTGACTATTAACCATCGTAGAACCTCCTTGCACTCACCACATCCAATTGCCTCTGGTTACCATGTAATCCATGATTCCTTGTCCTTGCATCATTGTCACTATGCTTAAATTAAAGAAATCTGTGCCAAAAACCCCAAAACCCCAAAAGCACAACAACCAAAATCCTTGGGCTACATGGAACCCTTCATGGATGCGGAGGTGGAAATTCACGACCCTTTTTTCTCTCTAAATATTTTAGGCCTTTGTTTCGACTTCTATGCCGCCACCTAAACAAAAAATATCCCTTTCGAGTCATTGAGTTGGGACTGTACCACCTAGTTACCCCAACCATATACCCTTTCCCAGAGTTTGTCTCCTAGCTTATGGTCACCTACATCAAAGAGAAAAAATGTTGTATTTCATCCACAGGGGAGAAAATTCTGGATGTCACCCAAAAAATGATAAAAAACGCCTTTGTTTACCCAAAATCCCCAAATTTGGAGAAATTTACAGAGTCCACACTCTTTTATGATTACAGAAAAATCTCAATTGGAGAGAAATAGGACTTTCTCTAGCTAATTCTGGTTCCAAACACCCAATTTCTTGCGAGTTAATAAACTTTTCCCATCTCCTTGTTTTCAGAAACTGTGCAACACACTTTGGTTATTATGTTGTTGTTGCTTGGTGAGCATGAGACAACAAATGTCTCCAGAGCATCCTTGGGGTTCTTACACACAATTATGAAACCAGATATTGTCCTTGACATTCCTCTTTCCTCATTGAGGCTATCAAGTTCCAATGCAACCAATTTTGCCTTGCCTCCTACTTTAGATACTACTCCATATTGATTTATTTGTTCCTGTACACTCATGTGGAGGAATTTGATTATCTAGGCCGCAACATTGTAGACTCTAATAAGAAAAGAAAATCTGTGGTTGAATGGGACAACTCTCTGAAAAAGAAACCCAACAATGAGGGGTTTTCACAGTTTATTTCTACTTTCATGGCCATTGCTTATAAAATTATCAACAAACTCTCCCCTCCTAGAATCTTGCCTCATCATAAACAAACTCTTCAACTTAGCAAGGATGCTAAGTTAGGTGATTGGTACTTGTTTGAAGACTACATTGAAATCAGGATATATGGGTCTGAACTGCCTCCTTACCAACTGCCCGTTTTTATGCCCATGAGGATTTTTGCCTCAGAATTCATCAGGCAGAGGATAAATACTAACCAAATCAATTTTGTCCCTACCAAAGAGGGTTATATTTTCAAGCTTCCAATGACTGTAGTTCCCTTTGTTGTGAACTCCAGACAAGCTTTCTAGTAGGTTGAAATCGTGTGAAAGGAATTAAACTTTGAAATAGGGGAGGAGTGGCATTATGATCCTCATGGTATCATATCTAGTAGAAGAAAAGAAATTAATGCCTTTGCCTATGAACATGAATATAGACCTGAATTAGAATGGAAGGCTAATTTTGATTCATGGCATCGATCCCCCGCGGATCCGTGGAGGTTCGGGCATACATCTGTGCGGATCACTAGTGGATCCAGAGGGAGATGGGTGGTTTTGGGGGTTCTATCTTTTTTTTTTTAAATTTTTTCTTTGATTTAAGTTGGGTTGGGGCTTCTCGAACACTCCCAAGTTGCTCCCCTGATGCTCCTTAAATGCTTCCTAGATGCTCCCTCATGGTAATGTTAAATTTTTAAAGTAAAAGGATGAAATCACTTTCATTATCATCCTTTTACTTAAATTTTTAACATTACCATGAAATGACTCAGGATGTTTGAGAGTGGTTCCAACCTCATCGAACTTCATATGGAGAAAATAAAATTTCATATCTTATTCAAAATTCAGCAGACTTAACAGTTTTTAGGAATTCAATATCAATGAGATTGTGGCATTTCATTAGATTATGTCATGTATGAGGGTATGTGATTGGCATGTAATCAACAACACCAAGCCTTATATGTGTTAATGTACCCTAGTGTTGGCGGTGTTAATTGTTGAACTCCTTTGTCATGGACTTTGTAAAAAATTATCTTTCAATCAAGTCAAAATCTTTGATTAAGCATGTTAAGCTTTTTCCACCATATTTTAAGGCATGGATTAGGTAGTTTGATCAAAATTGGGTAGTGTTGACTAATATCCCTAGACAATCGAGGTAGAGGTAGAGGCAAAGGCGAGACAAGAGGAGAAGAATCTAGATACTAGATGGTTGATGCTTGAATAATTAATCATTGATGTACAATGGATGCCATATCTATCTTGATTTATGTACAAATATGCATGTTTAATATTTTGGATGTTCTTTTTAATATAAATGCAAATATCTATCTATCTATCTATCTCTCTCTCTCTCTCTCTCTCTATATATATATATATATAATAGACGCTTCGATTCTTAGATTTTTGGGAAATGAAGCTTACGTGTATTTGCTTCTAAAAAAAGTCCCGCTTTGTGCAATATTGGGGTCATTATAAGGGCCCTAAGAATTAGGGTGATGACCATAATGATAAGGGGTATAACCCATGTTGGATTTTTCCCACATGCTAAATTTGTATGTCCCAGCCATATTTTGCATGTTTATGGTACATTTTCTGTTGAGAGTAGCCAAATTATGCTTTTTACTTTCCTTTTAGTTGCATCAAGCTCCGGGGCATTGTTCCAGGCTCGACCCAAAGTGTGGACAAAGGGGAGGGGGAGGCTAACTACTTGTGGACCCAATGAACAAATGTAGACTCAGATGGGAAATATGTCGAAAGGGATTATAATGAATGGAGGGGAGTGACGTATGTGGTGTCGGGAAGCGGGACCACACAACCAAAATCAGGTTTCCCATGTAGTGCCACTCCTAAAGCTAGTAGCTAATAAAGGAGATCTAATGGGACTAAGATACAAGGTTAGCCACCAAGTTGGACAAGGGAACAAGAGTACAAACCAAGCCCATTCTTTCTACTGAATCCTCCCACTAGTACATGCCCATAAGTGTTTATTATAAGTAAGCAAAGATACCCAACTACATAATGAAAGCCATACCTTCGGGGTTGGAGGGCCCACCTTCAAACATACGATTATAACAGATGGGGCATGGTACATAATAGTCGGCTCAGGTGGCAGAGATAGTGGCACATCAAGCTATATGATGGCTACAAGGGGCTACTGGCTGACAGATGGAGACAATCTTGGAGAAAAATTTCTCCTATGGGTGTCACCCACAGGTGGTGGGTAATAAGCACATCACGTCACTCCACTACATAGCATGCCCATGTTGTTTGGCACTTTCCAAGGAGTAGTGATGACTTTCTAGATGTAGCGTTTCCCCTCTAGAGCAGAGTGTTGGGTGCTTTGATGATTTCATATGATGTTTGACATGCCAGTGCACCCGTAGATGCTAAAACACAGAGATCCTCTTGCTTGGTGTTGGATTTACTTAATATTGTACTAAGTGCACCCAGGATGCCCCTAGGCCTACCTTGACAATGTTTAATGGGCATTGCTTGTTCTAGAGTCTAGATGATGATGGTCATCCTTAGTTTTTGGTAGCATCAGAAGTGCTCTAGCCTTGAAAGTTGGTGGAGAGGCTAAGGCACATGAGTTCTAAAGAACCCAAAAACAGTTTGGTGAAATTCCACATGGATTGTATTTTATTAAAATAATTAATATTTTTAATGGAGTCCCTAAGTCTAAACTTAGGGAAATTAAAATATTAATGGGTATTAATCAAAATATGGGTGAGAATGATCTAGAAGGCAGATCAAGTCATGTTTTAATCTTAGCCATTGATTAAAGAATTAATCTCGGTCGTTGAAGACACAACAGGAAAAGTATAAGATGGAGGTTTGGGGTTCACTTGAAAACACACACAGAGTTGATCAGTCAGTTCGATTTTCCTAGGGCAGAGTTTGCTAAGGAATTCGAACTAGTGATCAAGCAGAGAGGGTCAGAGGCAGCACTGGAAGGAAGTGATTTCCAGTTCCAGTAAATACGAAGAGAGGGATACCAGAGTCAGCGCTGGTCCAAGAAGGGACAACGCAACAACTTAAGGAGATTGACGCGGAGGGTTAGCGCATCAACTGGAGGAGGTTAACGCAGAAGTGCTAGGGATGAGCAGAGTTTAGTGCTGGAAATCACAGTAGATGATTGGCAGGAGAAATTTCGATTTCTCAGTAACAGAAGCAGCAACACTCCAGGTTGACCGAGTCAGAGGGAGCCTCCATGCAAAACTCACGCAAAGCCTGCGTAGGCTCACGTAGGGACTGCGCAGTGGGTTGGGAACGAAGCAAAATTTCCAGAATTAGTGTGAGAGAATTCTCAGCTATCTTCTCTGAGTGGTTTGCCATTTTTTAGTAGGGCATCCAAATTGTATTCAAATACTTACTGCCAATAATAAGAATCCTCAGATCTGCTGCACTGGTTTTCCCAAATTGGGTTTTTCTCGGGATGATTGTCCAAAAACAAGTGTGTCAATGTGATTGTTCATATGTCGATGTTTCTCTTGCGTCTTAATTTTTAGTTCGTAATTTGTGAAGTCTTCAACTGAATTTATTTTGGTATTTACTGAAGCTTTGGTAAATAACTTATTGTAAATAAGTAGGAGAAATAAATCAATTACTGTGGCAAATTTTCACATGGTATCAGAGCGAGGTCCAAGCAATATGGAAGCAAAGAAAAAGGGCATGGAGAACAGTAGGGATCATAATATTTCTGAAATAGCTTCCAGGTTGGAAGAGGAGTTTGCTTGCTTATCAAGTTCTGCATCAGCTGAGGATTGGTACATTGATAGTGGTGCTTAACTCATATGACTGGAGAACGAGAATATTTCTCGAGCTATCAGAAGGAAAATATGAACTTCCAAATCACAATGGGTAACAAAACGAAATGTACTCCAGTACGAAAAGGAACCGTTATATTCCAGACAACAACAGGAGATAGTCTTCGGGCCACGAATGTACTGCATGTGCCAAGTATGGGATTGAATTTGATTTCTGTCTTTCAATTACAAGATAAGGGATATGATTTGTACTTCATTGGTAATAGAGTATATGTCAAGCATCCAAAGTGGGAAAAGAGGGCCCAGATTGGAACTCGAAGCAACAAATTATACAAGTTGCAACTTGAGTCTCCTATGGCACTGATAAGCAGTAATGTCGATGGAGAAAAAGAATTAAATGAAATGTGGCATTGGAGGATAGGTCGCTTACATCGTGGGGCGTTACGGATGCTGAAGGAAACTGTTACAGGGGTTCCAATACTTACTACCAAGCATGATAATACATGCAGAGGCTGCATGCTAGGCAAGTACACCAAAGTAGCATATTCTAGGAGCAACAAAAGAGCTAAGAGTGTATTGGGGTTAATACACTCAGACATTTGCAGTTCGATGTCTACAAGGGCCATCAGTGGCACTAAGTATTTTGTTACCTTCATAGATGACCATTCCAGGAAAACTTGGATCTATTTTTTAAGAACCAAGGATGAGGTATTTGATCGGTTTAAAGAGTTTAAGGCTCTAGTAGAAAACCTGACAGGAAGGAAGATCGAGATTTTGCTCTTGGACAATGGTGGAGAATATATGGATAAGAACTTCACTGATTTCTGTGCAAAAGAAGGGATCTGAAGAGAATGGATAACACCCTATAATCCAGAACGGAATGGAGTCGCAGAAAGGAAGAACAAAACTATTGTTGGGGTAGAAAAGGCGATGCTATATGATCAGATCTACCCAAGTTTTTATGGGTAGAAGCATGCAGCACGACTGTACACATTTAGAACAATTCTCCTCACAAGGCTTTAGGAAAGAAGACACCAAAGGGAGTTTTCATGGGAAATAAGCTAGAAGTAAGTCACCTCAGGATATTCGAAAGTGTAGCTTATTGCCATATTCCAGAAGAGAAGCGGAGCAAGTTAGAGCAGACTGTCGAAGTTGGGTATCTATTAGGTTACATCGAGACTTCAAAGTCGTATCAGATCTACATTTCGAGCAGTAGGAAGATTGTAGTAAGACAGGATGTGAAGTTCATGGAAGATAGAGCCTTCAGGAAATCTTGTGAGATGCCGTTTGAAGAATAGGATGAGGATGCTCCTCTAGTCTAGCAACAGGGATCATATCTGGCAGGAAGACAAGGGCTTGGTTCAAGCACAGTAACAAGTACTAGCATATCCTCAAGAGAAGAGGAGCCAGGAGTGTCACAGCAGGTACAACAACAGGAAGAGGAACAGATGGAACCTCCCACCACCAGTGGAAGAACTAGCTGAGAAGTACGACAGACTCTGAGGGACGCAGAGGAATTTGTTGGAGCTCCTAGAGCCGAGAAAAGGCAGCATAGACAACCTGATAGGTACCAAGCATTGGTAGCTCAGGTCAAAGAACCTTGTAGTTTTCAAGAAGTCGTACAACACTAGGTATGGGTGGATGCCATGGTAGAAGAGTATAGCTCTATCATGACAAATGATGTTTGGGAAATTGTACCAAGACCAGAGAACATATCAGTTGTAGGTTCGAGATGGATCTACAAGATCAAGTATGATGCAAATGGTAGTGTAGAGAAGTACAAGGCTAGGTTTGTCGCAAAAGGATATGCACAAATTGAAGGAATAGACTATGAGGAAACCTTTGCCCCAGTGGCTCGATATACCTCTATCAGATCCATTATATCCTTTGTAGCTCAGATGGGATGGGAGATTCATCAAATGGATGTCAAGACAACATTCTTGAATGGGGTGATAGAAGAAGAGGTATACATCGAACAACCAGAAGGTTTCGAAACACATGAAAAGAGAACTCATGTGTGCAAGTTGAAGAAAGCCTTGTATGGGCTAAAACAAGCTCCCAGAGCTTGTTATGGTCCAATTGACAACTACTTACAACAGTTGGGATTCATCAAGAGCGATGTTGATCCCAATCTTTATTATCTGCTAGTAGAAGGTGAGCCATTAATTTTGGTATTGTATGTGGATGAACTATTATTGACAGGATCATCCAGACTCATAGAAGATTGTAAGAAGAACCTGGAAACTGAGTTTGATATGAAGGATTTGGAGCTAATGCACTATTTTCTGGGATTGGAAGTTTGGCAGCAGGATGGTGAGATCTTCCTTGGCCAAGGAAGATATGCATCAGAAATTATGAAAAGATTCAAAATGCAGGATTATGCATACGTGTGTGATTACCAATTGGAAGAAAATAGATGCTTCGGGAGACAAGGAAGTGGACCCCACCTTATACAGACAACACATTGGGTCACTTATGTATCTGGTCAACCCCAGGCCAGACTTGTGTTATGATGTCAACACCCTTAGTCAGTTCATGGTGGAACCAAAAAGGGCGCACTGGGAAACAACAAAGCACATTCTCAGATATGTGCCTGGAACAATCAATTTTGGATTAAGGTACACCAAGGGCAATGATATCGAATTGAGTGGATTCATTGATGCAAATTGGGCAGGAAGTTCAATAAATAGGCAAAGTACCATTGGGTATTGCTTCAGTATTCGATCTGGGATGACCTCCTGGTGCAGTAAGAAACAAAAATCTATAGCTGTGAGCTCTGTTGAAGTTGAGTACATGGCAACTAGCAAAGCTACATGTGAAGCTATATGGCTTAGGAAATTGCTTGTAAATCTGTTCAGGAGAAGGATGGAAGCGACAAGGATCTTCTGTGATAATTAGAGTTGTATCAAGCTCTCCGAAAATCCAGTATTTCATGATCGCTCCAAACACATTGATATTCGGTGTCACTTTATCAGAAAATGTGTTCAATGTGGAGTGGTACAGTTGGAGTACACTCCCATAGGAAATCAGGTGGCAGGCATACTTACCAAGGCTCTAGGAAGAGCAAAGTTTGTTCAATTTTGGGAATAGATTGGTATGTTTGAAAATCCCCTTCGATAGAATGATGCAGCGTTTGAGAGGGAGTTGTAGTACAGATGCATTAGTGGCAGTGGCAGTGTCATGGGCAACAATATAGTCACAACAACAATATAGTGTTGGTGGCAGCAACAACGCAAAAAGGAGGTGCTTCAGAAACAAGGCAACATGCAAGTGGATATTGTTGCTAGAACACTTTCCTCGCTAAGAGGGAGTGTTAGTTTTTGGTAGCATCGGAAGTGCTCTAGCCTTGAAATTTGGTGGAGAGGCTAAGGCACATGAGTTCTAACGAACCCAGAAACCGTTTGGTGAAATTCCACCTAGATTGTATTTTATTAAAATAATTAATAATTTTAATGGAGTCCCTAAGTCTAAACTTCAGGAAATTAAAATATTAATGGGTATTAATCAAAATATGGGTGAGAATGATCTAGAAGGCGGATCAAGTTGTGTTTTAATCTTAGCCATTGATTAAAGACTTAATCTCAACCATTGAATACTTAACAGGAAAAGTATAAGATGGAGGTTTGGGGTTCACTTGAAAACACACAGAGAGTTGATCGGTCAGTTCGATTTTCCTAGGGCAGGGTTTGCTAAGGAATTCGAACTAGTGATCAAGCAGAGAGGATCAGAGGCAACACTAGAAGGAAGTGATTTCCAGTTCCAGTAAATACGAAGAGAGATACCAGAATCAGTGCTGGTCCAAGAAGGGACAGCGCAATAGTTGAAGGAGATAGACACAGAGGGCCAACGCAATAGATGGAGGAGGTTGACTCAGAAGCGTTGGGGATGAGCAGAGTTCAGTGCCGGAAATCAAAGTAGATGATTGGCAGGAGAAATCTCGATTTCTCAGCAGTAGAAGCAACAACAGTCCAGGCTGACGCAGTCAAAGGGAGCCTCCATGCAGAGATCACGCAAAGCCTGCGTAGGCGCACGCAGGGACTGTGCAGTGGGTTGGGAACAGAGCAAAATCTCCAGAATTAGTGTGAGAGAATTCTCAACTATCTTCTCTGAGTGGATTGTCGTTTTTCTTGTAACGACCTATTTATAGAAATAATATCAAATAAATTCTAATAAATAAATTATATTAATCAAATTAATAAAATAATAAAAATAAACTAATGATAAACTATTTTAATATAAGATCAGAAAAAAGGAAGTTAATTAAAAATCAATATATTTTTAAAAGAAATATACATGACACGACATGGGAAGGGTGTCGTGAGGAAATGAAGCTGTGGGCATTGGAGGAAGGACGACCATAGCTAAGAATCAATTTATAAACCAGAAGGAAGATTTTGGAAGGGGAGGAAAAACAACGGAAGAACTGAAGGAGGAAGAGGATCAAAAACTGAAATTATCCACAAGAAGGAAGAGCGTGGATTGTTCTGAGGTTCTGGGCACAGGGGGAACAGTCTGCTTCGGCTCAGAAGCTTATTGGACTGAGTAGCCAGGTTCTGCTCAGTTTGGCTGGGTGGATTCGGTCTTTTGGTAACCATAGCAGAGCTGCTGGAGACATCAGCAACCGCAGGTGCACAGGTAAGTACCTTCATTAATTCTGTTAGTCAATTCTGTAAAATAAAAATAAAAGAAATTAGTTACAGGTACATGAATCTGCCTTAATGGCCCTTACATTTATCTAGGGCATCCAAATTGTATTCAGATATTTCTGCCAATAATAAGAATCCTCAGATCTGCTGCATCGGTTTTCCCACATTGGGTTTTTCCGGGGACGATTGTCTAAAAAGAAGTGTGTCAATGTGATTGTTCATATGTTGATGTTTCTGTTGCCTCTTAATTTTTAGTTCCTAATTTGTGAAGTCTGCAACTAGATTTATTTTGGTATTTATTGAAGCTTTGGTAAATAACCTATTATAAATAAGTAGGAGAAATAAATCAATTATTGCAACAAATTTTCACAATCCCAGGATGACAAGGAAGGACTAGTACTCATTCTTGGAGTCCCTATGTGGGAGAGATAATACCGCGTCACCCATCTAGATATTGAGAGGGAGACATAGGGAACCTAGAGCATGGTTTTTGCACATGGAGGCACTTCTTGAGCCTTCCCCTCTGGATTTGGAGTAGAATATGATGGTGGAGCATCTCCTTAGCCCATTCCACATTTTGTTGTGGCATTTATTGCTCACAAAGGAGATTACGTCATGCTTCTAGAGGATATCAACCCACACATGTGGGAATTTATGGCATTATTGTATTGTTTTGAGCTATGAGGTTGGCTTGTAAGTTGTAACCTCGTGTCTTGTCAAACAATAAAAGTCAAAATTGTTTTAGGGCTTGTAGGCTTAATTATTTGTAAAGGTGAAGGTATAAATCTCATATAAATAGAGGATCCTTCCACTTCTTTTCATCATTATCACACATGTGAATTCAGCCTCCTTAGAGAATGTGAATTTCCTTTATTTAACTCGCTACTTGGCAAAGTGTGATTTTTTTGGAATATCTATATATTGGAGATGTCTTTTTGGGATTTAAAGAAGAGTTGGTGGAATTTGTAAGTTTATTGCTGATTTTTCTATATTTTGCTTGTGAATGAATTTATGCTAGGGTTTCTAAATGTTCCATGACTAAATGCATATTGTTTATTGAAAATCTTGGTGAAATTTTGCATGTTAAAATTATTCTTCCTTGAAACCTATAAAAGAACTCCTATGGTGCATCTTCTATATTTATTTTCTCCCCTCGCATAAAATATTGTTGGGGTTTTACAAGAGGAAAATTATTTCCCCCCCTTACTCCAATCAATTTTCATCTTTAGAACTTTCCCTAAAACTCCATTAGCCCTTGTAGGATTAGGATCTGGCTAAGGTTGTGTTTATAAAAAAGCTATTAAAACTTAAATATTTATCTTTTCTTATCTCTCCTAGGCTTTTGAAGACAAGTTGCTATGGCCTTTTTAGAGCCGATTTGCCATAGAGTTGAGTTTGAGTGGATGCTTATGGATGGAATTCCAAGCTTTGCCTTCATAATCCTTCGAAATGCAAAATCTAGCATTAATTGTGGTAAAACCTCCCTAATTAGGCTTGAAATCATCTTTTCCTAACTCCTTTGTGTCATTAAAACCCTAGTCCTTACTCGAGCTTCAACTTGAAGCCTATTTGAAGTTCCCATATTCCTTCATTGATTTAATTTATTGAGAG
Source organism: Pinus taeda (assembly GCA_000404065.3). Lineage (NCBI taxonomy): Eukaryota > Viridiplantae > Streptophyta > Pinopsida > Pinales > Pinaceae > Pinus > Pinus taeda. The sequence goes on from APFE031419123.1 coordinate 146,276, forward strand.
AATCCTTTCTGACTTCTATATGCTTAGATACTCCTTATTTTCACATATCAGAAAACCTTGACTTACAGTAGTTATTAGCTAGTCTATGGCTAATATACTTGTTGAGCCTATTTTAGCTTTAATTTATCTTTCCTAGGCCATTCATATTACCTTGAGTCTTCTATTTAGAATACCCTTATAGGTGATACAACAAAGCCTTCTTTGTGGTGAAATTCCACTAAACAGTAGGAGTAAGATTGTCGAGGTAATAGTGGCAATCCTTCTTCATTGTTTCCATAGGGTCTAGCCCTTGGCTTGCGAGTCCCCTCACAAGGTCTGCTAGATTTTGTGGCAACAGGGATGATACATTTATTGACCATATTTTAATTTTCAAATGAAATTTGTGGTATTTTTAAATTCATATTGATGATTCATGTTTTTATTGATAGAATCTAGAAGGGGATTTCAAGCTTAAGTTAACTTTATTGATGATATGATCTTTATAATGATACTTACATCTCCTGAATTTGTAGCATGCTGGTAACGCTTATTAATACAACAACTCACATGATAGTGTATCCACAAATTCAATGCTGATAAAAATCGCAAACAGTTGGTGTGATAACAATAGTGTCTATACATTGGACATGTGGCATTATATTTTCTCGTTGTTTTCCTTTATAATGGTACAACTGGGTACTTTATGGCCACCATATGACGACCATTTGTTACCGTGTATGGTCATTGGTTTTACAACTAAGCACTTGCATAAATTGTGGGGTAGTTTCTTAATTGTCTGCGAACATTTTTATTGGGATCAAATGTAATCTATGGTCTATCAGATGTTAAATGATATATGGTGGAACTTGTCTTTTCCTTTGATGGATTTGTAAAGGACTCCAACAACACCCCCTTAATTGAGTTATTTATAAGTCATAACATTTTTGGGAAATTTCACCATTTTTGTTAGCCTTCAAATTTACAAAGTCATTGGGTTGAGTAACTGACTTTTCAACTATTTGGGAAATTCCTTTCAAAGTGAGTTAGTTGCATTAATTGGATCTAGTCTTAGGCTATTCCTTTTCCTACAATAGTGGCAATCCTAATATTAGTTGAGGGATTCGTCCCTAGCTGTGGAAATTTTTTTAGCCTAAAGAGTGGAGTGGTTGAAAATTTGTGACCACTTGATAGTATCCTTAGGTTTCCCTATAAGAGAGGTCATGATTTTTTCTCTAGGGATAAACAGAGCGATAACAGGTCCCTTGCTTATGTTCAGTCATGGAGGGAGGATTATAATCTAGAAGACCATGGTCAGGGTAATTATCTTAGGCTGGCTGAAAGAGTAATTTGAAATAGAAGGATTCTAAATGTTAGCACTCATAGAATGTATTGTATAAATCTATGCATGTTGCAAATGTATATAATTGAAGGGCTGTACTTACCTTTTTTCTGTCATTAACTAGACAATCCAAACCTTAAGGGATGCAAATTTATCTAGATCATTAATTATTTATATATGCTTTAGTCTTCACATGTTGTTGTTGTGATAGTTTTGCCATACAGGTATATGTGCAAGTTTGTTTCAGTTGACATTGGAAAAGAACATCACCAAACAGAAGGGTTGTGATAATTTAGATCCACACCTATCCAAATAGCAAAAGATGCAATGGAGCTATCATCCTCATTTTTTTCAAACCTAACTATATGCATGCCTATTGAATGACTAACAAATGCAACATGAAAATCGACTTCATTTTTCAATTCTTAGTAAACATTCAAAATTGTTTATATGTACTTCATTGTTGATAACTTAGAAAGTAGATAAGACATATTCTAGAAAGTAGAATGTTATATGCCACGTTATATTTCATAAAAAATAGATACATAACAGTTACACTGAAACCCAAGGTTTATATGAAAAGACATTTACAAGGTGAAGTGTTTATGAAAATTTATTAAAATATCCTTGCTTTAAATTCAATAGTATTAGGAATTATTGATACACTTACCACAAATAACCCGTGCAAATGTATCGTTTAAGGAAACTAATAACAACTTGACGTGCTCCAATCTCACGCCATGACAATGAAATTTGTTTTGTGTCTTTTAGTGCATTGAACCTTTCCCCCATCATATTGTATGCTACCTGTGTTCCTGCCTGTGATGATAGGAATGCATAATTTATAGACTTAATGTAAAATACCTGAAAGAGTCTTTAATTTGAACAAAGCATACTGAAAGCATGATATCCAAGGTAGATGAGTTAATAAAGTGGGGTGATTTTTTGCCTTGGCTTATGGCATATGATGTGTTGTATTACTGGTGTGACTATGGGACTTGAAATCATGAACACTTGTTAACCACCATATAACTCTATTTTTTCAACTGCAAAGATGATTTTTTTGGTTGTAGGGCCTCAACCCCAACATTGTCCTCCATCAGTGAATTGACAACCACGAAAAGGGATAGTGTATGTATACCTTTAATCCATCTTCATGGAATCCATAACCTGTAAACAATACATTTTTTGTAAGTAAAGCCCTTTCTAACGACACTCAGAAGTCTTAACAATAATACAAAAACTGGAGGAATATGATTTGGTGTTCAAAATCTTTAATGAATGTAAACCATAGGAGAAAAATCATAGTTAAAAATCCATTGAAAACTAAAGACTATAACCATCAACAAGCTAAACTCTGTTGAATAATATAATAGTGTATGCAAAGTTACACGATTCATAGGTGTGAATTGAAATCAATGAATGAGTTGGGTGAGAGTTTGGTAGTCATCCCAAAGTTGGGAATTAAGAGTGCAGCACTCAATGTTTTTATAAAATGTATGTTATGTGCAAATCAAAATCAGAAATTCTAGATGAGGTTCAGGTAAACAAATGGTGGAACTTGTAGACATTTTCATAAATGTTGGAACTAAACATGCTTAACCTTACACTTGTAGATATCTTCGTAAACAGTGGAAATAAACATGCTTAAAGACCTGAAAAACACCCATTCTATAATTCTTCATGGCAAGAACAGAGTTGACTAGAGAGTTAACATTGGTGGAAGAAAACAACATATTCAACCAAGAGTATACAGTTGGTGAGGACAATGTACAAATATCAACTTCTAAAGCATCCTTAAAGTCTTACATCCAAGTTTTCTAATATACCACAAGGCAAAAGTTTAATGTTCTCTGTGAGTAAAAACAAAGTTATATGATTCTAAAGTTTTGGGGGAAATGTGCTTTTAAACCTAACCACATTGTCTGAAATTTAGATTACGTGAAATGTTTGAAGAAGCATAAGCTGTAACACAAAATCCTAACAGTCAATGAACCTTGCATGGGGACCATGTGCTTAAGGTCATGATGCAAACCACTTTTACATTATTTTACTCTACCAAAAACGGAATTGAGACAAGCCATCCAAGCTCATGTGTTTTTCTATTTGATAAAAAGTCAAGAGATGGGTGAAACTATAATCAGCAAATTAGGCTAACCTTGGTTTAAAACAATACAAATTGTCCACTTACTACTATTTTTTAGGACAAAGTGTCCTTGAAAATTTATGAATCTATACAAACAGAAATCCTACTGTAGTCATTGGTTTATCATCTCCTACTTGTTATTTCATTTAACAAGTTATTTAATTATAAACAACGATGAAAAACACTACTGTAGACTACACTGACATACAGATCATAAACTGAAACAATAGATGAGACAAACACATAAGGGACACCGTTATTTTTGGACAACACGTCCCCAAAAAAACCTAATGCACGAAAACTGGTGCAGCAACTCTGCGGGTTTTCTTTTATTAAGCAATAGTTCTGAATACAACTCTGGATGCCCTCTCAGCAATTCAGTTACAGAGATAAAATAAACTGGCAGAAACCTAATTGAGATTACCTCTGTGTGGGCCTGCGTGGAGCACTTTGAGACTCTGCGTCAGCGCTGCGCTGGCCTTACTGTCTCCTGGAGCTCTGACGTCAGCCTTCTTGGCTGATCTTGCTGCGCCTCAGTGGATTTCGAACTTCTGCAGGAGGTCACTGATCCTCTGCGTTGGCACTGCATCAAGCACTACATGGGCCCTCCTGGCCCAACGTTAATCCTCTTTGGTCTGCGCTGCCTCCTTTGGTGTATCTCTGCCTCTCTCTGCTGAGAATTCGGGTTTCCAGAGAAGATCCTCCACCCCAACTATCCTTGCCCCTCTACTGCAACTCAGATTACTTGTTCGACTTTCTCAGCAAACCTCGCCCCAGAAAAATTGCACTGACTGATCAACTTGGTGTATCTCCAATTGACCCTCAAGTGTCCTCTTACACTTTTCATATTTATGTATCAACGGCCGAGATTAAGTCCCTAATCAACGGCTAAGATTAAAACAGAGTTGATCCTTGTCTCTTAGAAGCTTCTCACCCCTATTTTTATTAATACCCATTAGTATTTTTATTTTCCTAAGTTTAGACTTAGGATCCCATTAAAAATATTAATTATTTTAACAACTCACAATCTAGGCGGAATTTCTCCAAACGATTTCTGGGTCTTGGAGAGCTTATGTATTCTAGCCCCTCCACAAAACTTCGAAGCTAGAGGACATCCGATGCTACCCAAATTCAACAATATCTTCCTTAAACATGTAGTTGAACTCCCCCAGGCCACTAAAAGATAAAGCACATAAAAGTTAGAGCTAGATTATATGCTTCATTGTAATCTCTGATACCTAATGGAACTAACAAGTGATCAAGGGACCTTTGTCTCACAAAGTTTATGAAGAAACATTGTAGGGCATTCCAAGCCACTCGTACTTGTTGTCGCTCAGATTGTATAGGCATCGTGACAACTGCTTAGGACAGGGGTTGTCACTCTGATTCCTGCCTACTCTGTTCTAGCTGTCTCCCAACAAACGGCTATGGGGGGTAGTCCCTATGGAAACGAGGTGAAGGAAAACAAGTTGGGAACCAACTTGTTTGGGAGACATAGATGAGTGGCCTAGCTACTTGGTTAAATTTAGCAAGATTAATGATTAGATTAAATTTTAAGTATGAGACCAGTGCCTTATGGAGTCACAATTTTTGTTTAATGTAAATTAATGCCAAGTAACCGGACAGACACCCGTTGTTTGATATGATAGACTAACCTATGTGGGATGCAAGTCCTAAGAGCTAGGTGTGATGCAAGAATGTTGGTAAATTTTAGATTAAATGCCTATTCTAAGTTGAACCTCTTGCTTAACTGTTTTGAGAAACAATCTTCAGGGTAATTTGTGGGATGGCAGCCAACAGGAAGCAGACAAATGCCTGATTAACGATACCAACCCATGTGTTCCAACCACCCAGTGCCTCCGACACTGCAGAGGCTGTGGCTCTGACGATTGCAAGGTCATTGTGTTAAGCAATAAGAATGGTTGAATCCCTCAAGCTAATCGGAAAATGGTTGCTCTAGGAGTCTATCAATCTAGCTTATGCTAGGAGGTAAGTTTTTAGTGCAAGCTAGATCCTAGAATGCTCATGCAAATATAATGAGTGAAATTACTTGAATTAAGATTCTTTAAGTGTTTAAGTACTCAAATTATGATTACTCCTTATGACAACAATACTTAACAACAATTAGAGGACAATCTTAATACAAGGCAAGTGCTTAAGGATACAAGTGCCAATGAATCAATCCAAAGATACTTAGAATAAATTATCCAATTTGTCAATTAGCCAATGATTACACAATGCCAATAAAATTTACTCAAGATATTCTTATCACAATGCCAATTAGATTCCAAGTGTCAAAGCAACTTAACCAACCACAAGATAAAAAATTTAGAGCTTAAATGTATGAGTGATTTAAGTGTACAATTTGGAAATCCTTGTAACTTGGAGCAAGACAAGCAAGTATTAGATCTCAAATATCCAAATCAATAGTAATATTTCAAAAAATTCCAATACTTATTAGATTTATGACAGCAGCAAAAAAATAACTTTAGATGATGGAATTTATCGAATATATGAAACAAATTTTTTTCCGAATGATTAATAGATGTAAATTTATGAATTTTGCGCACTTTAAAATGGAGTATTCAGTGATGTGTCAGATCTGAAGTACCTTATTACGGAAGTAAACAAATCATCAGATCAACAAGTTAATGATGTTACAACAAATGCCCAATATGCCCAAAACTAGGAAAAATTTATCAAAACTGAAAAAATCAAGTTGTTAGGGTTTTTAGAGTGATATTTAGAAAATATCAGATCTGAAAAACTTGTTACAGCAGTGAAGAAATAAAAAAACCAGTGAGTTATTAGTGCTGAACAAATGCCAAAAAATCCCCAAAACTTGAAAAGAACTACCAAAACTGAAAATTTGAAATTTTGAGCCTTTTAGGTGAATTATTCAGAAAAATTCAGATTTGATATATTTAGTTATGTAGTAAAATTCTAACAACCAAAAAATTAGATTTAGGCTAAGCTAACCAAATGCCCAAATGGCCAAAATTTCGGAAAATTCAAATTTTGCAATTTAAATGGCTTGGGGCCTTGTAGATGGCTAGAAAGACTTAAATGAAGATGGCCACTTGAAACACAATGTTAACCCCAAAATGACTGCAAAACAAATTGTTAAAGATAAAATGCCAATCCCTTGAAGAAAACCTTGTTTGCAATGAAATCTAGCCCTTGTAGGGCTTATGGCCTTTTTAATGCTTGCAAAATAGGTTCCAAACATTGGCCATTTAGATTGGGTAAGGGCTAGGGGCTTAAGAAAATGGGTTTCTTCCCCAATTTGAAAATAAACAACCCGCAAAAATAGCCTGAAAGCCTTAGATATCTAGGGTCTATTAGGTCTCCAATGCTAATTTTTTTGTCAATCTTGAAACAAATTTAGAACAAAAACCCAAATACCCAATATAAAGAAATAAATTTAAATTTCAAAACTCCAAACACCGAAATTTATACAAAATCTCAAAAAACCCATTATCCCAATTAGCAAAAATAATTTACAAATTTAAGTTCAAATCTATTCATAAAATTTACAAATGTACAAGGGTTTTGAAGTAAATTTTTTGAAAAATATTTTTTTATGGGTTTTTTTCTTTTTATGAATGACTAAAAATACTTTAGAAACCCAATGTAGACTTTAGACTTAGCGAAGATTAAATCCACCATACAAATATTTGGAATCCAAGCAAAATAATTCCTGCCAAAGTTTGTGAAGTTGGAGACCAAGGATTGAAGTACCTACAAACACTATGTATTTATCTCAAGACAATTTGTTATTAATATGGAGAATCAAACCACCTAAGATTGGTCCAAAACTATCAATAGCATGATTTTATCTCCAACTAATGAAAACGGATCTTACCAATATTCAACACAACATAGGAAAACCCGTAGTCAGTACATACCACAAATCATGAACATGGAACACCTTCAAATTGCACCCCAAAGTCTTTATTGTGATAGAAAAAATAGTTCATAGCGGTGTTATCACCAAAAAATTGATCATCTAGCCTAATTTACTAGATGGATCGAAGTACACCATGTAAAACCAATTTTACCATAGTAAAATTGCTTTCACTGTGAGAAATTACTTAATAAACCACCTTTGTTAAGTAATTTATAATTAAATCCATGAAGAATAATTAAATAAATCACTATTTATTTGATTCTCTTCTAGGAATAATTAATTAAACCATTGTTCAATTATTATTCCTTGTCATATTTGACCCAATTATGAAAAATCAACAAATGAATTATTAGTTATCTTATTTTTCTCTAGGAATAATTAATTAATTATTATTCTTTGTCAAATTTGACAATATCCCTTGGGAATAATTAAATAAATCATTATTTGTTTATTATTCCTTAACCAACTTTTTGAGATGATAAATAAATCATTTATTTATTTATTATTTCTAAATAAAAGTTTAAATACTTTTTCCCTCCTAACCAAATATAATAAAATATTCCAAGTGATTATTCCTAGAATGGGGTTTATAATATTTTATTATGGCTCATTATTCGAGGATAACTCAATATTTTGTTATAAATAGAAGGATTTGCCATTCATTTTTCACTTTTGATTATTTTCATTATTGCACTCACTGTTGTAACTCTGATTATTTTCATTGCCCACCACCATTTTTCTTCCATTTGAGTTCCCATTGAGTTCAAACATTTCATTTGCTGAGTTTACACATTATAGAGGAGAGAGACTATTAAAAAGCTGAAGACATTTGAGGATAGCCAAGAACCCATCCCATAGAGGGGGACTTGTAACATTTATTTGTTCTCTTCACAGGTGTTATAATAAAATCTATTCTTTGTATATCTGGTTTCCATTGGATGATTGGAGTTATTACTATTTCTTTTTGCTGTTTAACTATGATTGTGGCATAGATCAGGACTTTGGCAGGTTTGTTTCTATCAGTTGCTGCAGATCTACAATGTTTAGCAGCCATTTATATTGTTGAGACTGTTTGTCATCCACAATATTAAGTGGATTCTTTTTGTACACCTTTATGAAGAAAACACTACAACAAGCGGGACAATAGTTTACATGAAAGCTTCAACTGCAATTTTCTAGCCAGAAATCATCGTGTTAGAGACTCAAATGACTCAAATTTCTTCTTTCTCTAGGGTTGGTTCGGTGTATATCCTCTTCTTTTGACGTTTCTTGATCATTTTCTTCCTCGTCACAATCAATGTAAAATAATTTATTCTCAGCACACATATGACTTTTAATGCATTTGTTATAACAATTGTAACAAAGCCTTTTTTCTCTTTTTTCTTCCAATTGTTGTGATGTAACCCTTGTAGGTTGTGGAAGGCTAAGAGAAACAACACTTCCATTTTTATAGTTGTGAGGGGTAGACTTCCTTGTTGCCATAATTTTGCTTTCCACTTTGTAACAAAGCCCTTTTTCTCTTTTTTCTTCCAATTGTTGTGGTGTTGCTCTAAAGAAGGTGTTGCTCTTTGTATCCTCATAATGTGCTATCATTTCCTCTGTGAAAATTGACCATGTAACAAGTTGTTTACGAGAACAAAGCCCTTTATACCATAAAAATTGATCTGGTTCTAAATATGAAGATGCAATACATACCTTTTGTAATAGTGGTACACCATGTAGGTCAAAATATTGCTCCATCTGTAGTATCCAATTTACTGGATCCTTTCCATCAAACTTCCTCATATCACCTTTTCTTGATTTCAAGAGATCGATCTTGAAATGACTGTAACTCTGTACTTTCAGATCTCAAAGTTCCAAAATTGTCTCGTGCAGCAGCCCTTTGAGTCCTCTTTCTAACCCCGCAAGTCTGATCAGAATTTGATTCTCCAAGAAAGAGTTATGCCCAATCTCCTAAGATGACCCGATTATATAATGTTTCAGTAGGGCAAACTTGTACGACATGCCATGTGTCACTGTTTCGACCTTCAGATCTGAAAACTATGCATAGAAAACTACAGTTCGTCCTCTTTCTGTAACTTCTTACGAAATTTCAATATGATGCTCAAAGAGACAGTTATGATGATTTTCCCCCGGTCACTTGTTTGGAATATAATTCAGGGGTATGCAAAAACCCTAACTTCGTCAGACTATATCTTCGAAACTATAGCGACACATGATCTGAAATTCGAAGCCAAGGTTCAGACCGATTTCTTCTCAAATGGGTTTCTGGTTTAGCTTTTGAAACTTCATAGCAAAATAGTTATAGCGAAAATCACATGATGACCTGTTTTAGTTGAAATTCTGGAGCTTGCAAAAACCCTAAGTTCGTCAGATCATATCTCTGAAAATATAGTGAGACAAGCTCTGAATTTCGGATGTGAGCTTCAGTGCGATTTCGGCCCAAATGGATTTTTTTTGGAGCTTCTGAAACGTCGCAGAAAAAATGATATAGTGAAAATTCCACGATGACTTGTTTGGAGCAACGAAAACCCTAGAATTCAAAGCTCTGATACCAAATGTTATGGAACCAGCGCACAAAAAGACAGAAAATATAGATGAACGCCTTAGAATTCAGCCTCTTTGAGGGGGCAACCTCCTTTACATTACACAAATGAACAATTCTTGGATGATACAAATGACAAGACCTCCTTTCTATACATAGGAGTCTAAAGGGTCATAATATAATCAGAGCCGGCATAACAATAATAACGTAAGGGCACAATAATAACAATAGTGGGCTTCTATGGCGCACAATAATAACAATATGGGGACTACATGGGCACCACAATATAATAAGGGGGTTGTACTAATAACAATAAGGGGTTACACTAGTAGTATACAGGCCTAACACTGCTTCACAAGGATGGAACCCACATCAGATGGATTTAAAGACTGCGTTCTTGCATGGTTCAATCAAAGAGGAAGTCTATGTGGAGCAACCTTAAGGATTTGAGATTCATGATCGAGAATCTCATGTGTGCAGGTTGAAGAAGGCCCTCTATGGGCTCAAGCAAGCACCTCAAGCATGGTATGAAAGGATTGATAGCTACTTGATGAAGCTGGGATTCACTAGGAGTGAAGCCGACCCTAACCTTTACTTTAAGGTTGAAGATGACAATCCTCTCATACTGGTGTTGTATGTTGACGACCTCTTTCTAACAGGGACAAAACCTCTCATTCACAAATGTAAGAGGGAGTTGGCTTCTGAAATTGAGATGAAGGACCTAGGATTGATGCACTATTTCGTAGGACTAGAATTCTGGTAGAAGCCAGGGGAGATTTTCCTATCTCAAGGAAAATATGTGGTGAAGATATTGGAGAGATTCGGTATGGTGGATTGCAAGCCCGTAACTACCCTGATAGAGCTTGATTTCAAGAAGTTAAGCAGTAGTGCTGCCGAACCTGTTTTACGAAATGCTACCGAGTATCGTCAACTCGTCGGAGCATTGATGTTCTTGGTGAACTCCTGTCTTGATATATACTTTGCAGTCAACACGTTGAGTCAACATATGGTTGAGCCTCACCACACACGTTGGATTGGTGCCAAGAATCTGCTGAGATATCTTAGTGGCACAATCACTCATGGGTTGAGATACACTGCTGGAGATGTGAGACTACTTGGATATACTGATGCTGCTTGGGCAGGCAGTGTGGTGGACTGAAAGAGCACTTCCGGGTGCTGTTTCTCTTTGGCATCTGCCTTGATATCCTGGATGAGCAGCAAACAGAAGTCGATGGCTTTGAGCATTGCCGAGGCAGAGTACATTGCTGCTAGTATGGCCTCTTGTGAGGCGGTCTGGTTGCAAAAGCTCTTTAGTGAGCTGTTTGGATTTACACTGGATACCACCGTGATCCTGTGCGACAACCAGAGTGGGATTTGTTTATCATAGAACCCCGTATTTCATGATCGCTCCAAGCATATTGATATCAGGTACCACTATATTCCGGATATGGTGCAGTGGGGAGCAATAAGGCTCCAACATATTGGCATAGATGAACAAGTCGCTGACATTTTGACAAAGCCCCTGGGAAAGGTCAAATTCTTGACTTTCCGAGAACGAGTTGGTGTCATTCAGAGACCCTCTTATGAGGGTTGAGTATGATGTATTGAGCTCTGGGAGCTCCAAGGGGCGTGGGGTACTTCTTGGAGCGACATGCCACCACAGGGTGACTCACCATCCCCTGGTGGTGCACTATGTACAGGGTGAAAGGTTCAACCTTACCTTGTGACACCCCGTGGCGACTGTGGAACATGATGATTAGTTCTCCTGTGGGCCAGGATGATTAGTTCTCTGTGGCCACTGTGGAACAGGATGATTAGTTCTCCTGTGGGGCAAGATGATTAGTTCTCCTGTGCGCAAAGATGATTAGTTCTCCGTGGCGACTGTGGAACAGGATGATTAGTTCTCCTGTGGGATAGGATGATTACTTCTCCTGTGGCGACTGTTGGACAGGATGATTCGTTCTCTTGTGGACAGGATGATTAGTTCTCCTGTCGAGGCATCCTACCCATGCAATCTGGGACTCATGGGAAGT
>APFE031419123.1:158247-179717 GCA_000404065.3 Pinus taeda
AATGGGGTTAGGGACCATAGTAGTACTATCGATGGACGCATCGTTGTATCTACCGTACTCCCTATGCTAGGATGACCTCCATTGATCTAGGATCAATGATACTGATCTAGGATCAGTGAGAGTGATATGACACACTCAAAGACTGACTTCGGGTCAGTGGAGGATGGTATGATACATCCTCGATAAGTTCTTCTTCTTCATAGTTCGAGCAGAGCAGGGCCAAGCTGTGCAGGGCAATGCATTTGATGGCTGGGTTAGTAGCGACGATTAGACGGATTGCAGATGGAGTTCTCCCTAGTTGAGAGGGAGCGTTAAAATTGGCAACTAGGGTCAAACTCCACGTGGCTCACCTCATTTATGGCAGCTGATATTTTTCCTAGATTCCTCTTGTCGAGAGGTGTAGGATTGATCTAAAGATCATCCAATTCTGACAAGTATTTATGGAGATATGAATTTATTAGTAATTACTTGCCAAATTGTCAAGGTCGGTTAGCATTAAGTGTGTGGCACTCTTGTCCACCATTGCATATAAATAGAGGAGAAATTGAGTCATTATCTCAACTCATCTTCCCTCTCATCTTTTCCATTGTCTCTTGGGTATACGAAGGAGAGAGGATGCAGCTAGGGCAACATGGAAAGAGAAGGACGTAGCTAAGGCAGCGTGGGAAAGAGGACGCAGCTAGGGCAGCATTGGAGGAGGACGCAGCTAGGGCAGCAAGGACATAGGAAGGTGCAACAAATGGTTTAGGCCTGCGTTGACCAACGCGTTGCCTCCATTCACTGTGGCCTTGTGTGGGCAGCCTCTCCTAGGCTAGCCAAAGTGTTGAACAGGTTTGCGTTGACTATTGAAGGGCACATTTATGACTGCGTTATCTGGTTAGGGTTGTAGCATGCACTGCTGTTTTGACCATCTTACCTTGACTGTTTTGGGTTGCCACTACCTCTGTTGGAGACCGAGTTCTCCTAGGTTGTCTTGAAGACATTTTTGGACCTGATTGATCACTCTTACTATTTCTGTCCAAGGGTTTCATTACTGCTGTTGTAAATCACTGATTAGTGATATTGTACCATCTCTCTCTCTCTACTGAACTATTGAAGATAAAAGAAGATTTCATCAAAGGGTTTCCCCACATTGGGGTTTGTCCCTGGCTAGCCACCACATATTGTGTCTCTTGTCTTGGCTTGTTTTTTGTCGATTGTTTAATGTTCTATCTGCACTTTACTTTATGTTGTGATTGCTAATCAGTGGCTAATAAAAGGTAAAACAAGTAAACTGCTCTAAGCATAGAACATACCATAATTTAACAAAATTACAATCTGATGTATAGCGTAGAGGTATTATATGGGGAGGTTGTTATTGGGGGAAGGTGTATATGGGGTAGGGGGTATGTGCTGGACAACGTATTTTGAATCGAGCTTATTATGGAGACAACGTTAACAGTGTGTTAATAAACCGGGAGAGGGAGGAGGAGGCACAACATACGTGTGGGGGAGGGACACCAGTGTTAAAAGAGTAGCGGTGTGGAGTTAACACAGAGCGGTGGAGTGATACCATGTTAGCAGATACCCCTGAATGGGAGCTACGGGGAGACTGTGCATGTATGGACAATACAACTGAATGGGACCATAGTGAGCATAAAATAAACGCAGTGGGGAGGGGACCGGACGAGAGAGGAGTTATGTTATTACCAACGTATTACCATGGGAGGAGGAGCGCTGAGCCAACATGTGTCAGGCTGACTGTGTAGGAGGGAGTTCCGATTGTGCAACAGAGGGCTGAGATAGTGCGCAAAGGGAGGGTCGACTGTATGGGAGGGGCGTATGGAGGAAGAGCGGAGGGGAGGTCTACGTATGCCGCGTTTGGAAGCTACATTTGGGAGCAGCATTTTTGGGCGTGGTCAATGTAAAACGTAGCGTGGAGGGAGGTAAGGATCGGGTTGGCCACACCAAACCGGGGAGGAGGTGTTAACTAACAGGTTGCAGAACAGGCAACAAGAACTTATGCTGAAGACCACCACAACATTCTCAGAAGTCATCGTGACAACGTTGAGGGGACTGGAGAATGTGAGGAGGAAAATACTGCAACGTAATAATACTGCAATAGTCAATGTAAAACTCACTCAGAAAAAATCGACATACCATAAAATTAATCCTCTAGCAACCTCCAGCAACACAAGTTTCGATCCTCTAAGTAGTATAAAATCGATCCTCCAACAACCTCCAGCACAACAGGTAGATTAACACTTAACTTTGATAATGGAGCAATGGAAGAGGTGTCAGTTCTGCAAAATAGGCATAACATAGGCAGGAGGGAGTTTCAAAGGCAGAGAGGGAGGCCAAAAATGGCGCTGGCTTTGGTACCATGTCAGGCCAGGAGGCAACTCCTCAAATGAAATTTGTTTATTCATTTAGATTGCTCATATTTATATACATGAGGAGGTGACTCTTGGGTTTCATCTCCCGATGACTCTTTCTTTTCCGTTATTAATAATTAAAATTATTTACAACTGTTCACCCAATCCCCATGATTAGGTGTCAACAGTTTCCAACTACCCTCACGTTGGTGGTCAAATATATTTGTTTCCTATTGAATAGTCAACTAGGCATATAGGCTATCATTTTGGCCTCTTGTAATTATATTGACCCCGCATGATTATTTAACTACTAGGAAAATATCTCGACTTCCACCTAATTCTCATCTTCTTCAATTCAATGAGAACCCCACCTCTATAATTAATTGGTATTCCAATTTGTAAGGTTGTGTTAAAATTATACAATTGTGGTCAAATTCCACTTTGGACAACTCACATGATGGAGATAATGATTGCATTGAATTCCTCTTTTCGAAAGAACCAAAATTGGCCTAAAGATCACCTCGTTTGGATAAGCAAAAGTTGGTTTTTGAATTTATATTCCCAATCATGTATATTGGATTAGATTGGCCCCATGCATATGTATAATTGGACAGGTCAGCCTCAACATCAAGTGGACCCTCATGTAAGCCTAGAAATAGAAGAGACCTCAAGCTCATTTGGATACAGTGATAAAGCCATCTTCTCTCTTTTATTTTCTTAGTTCGCACAGGGCTAACAGAGAAAGTTCGCACAAAGGTTTGAAACTACAGGGTTGAAGCTCGCACGAATCTAGGGTTTCCGTTTCTCAGACATTGGCTCGTAACTAAGCATTCTCAGCCCTAGACACATGCATAGAGTGGTAAAGGGTGCGTCTGGGAAGCCTCAGATGCTCGCACAACAACCTTAAGGGAACGTCTAGGGTTTCTGAAGCAAATCGGTAAGTTTGGTCTATAGGTGCATGCACAGAGTGGTCAAGGGTGTGTTTGGGAAGCCTTAGATGCTCACATAGTAGCCTGAAGGGTGCGTCTGGGGGTTTGAGGCAAATCTGTGTGTATTTGTCCCCAGACACACGCATACAATTCACCAGGGAGCGTCTAGGATTGCCATAGTCGCTCGCACAACTCCTCCTCCATGCGTTCGGGACTAAAAGATAAAACTTCAGTACTCTGAAGATTTCGCTCAGTGACAACAGTGTTCAGCAGTAGGCTACAGACAGTGACAATACATTACAGTCCTTAAAATTAGGGTTTTGAATTCAAGCATGTTTAGGTTCATTTCATGGATGTTCTAGTTGTTGTGAAGATATGGATCATTTTATTCTCTTCTGTTGAATCATTTGATGACAATCTATATGAAGAAGAATTTGCAAGGGTTTTCCCCATAGTGGGTTTTGCCTTGGTCTCCAACCAATCATGGTGTTTCTATGTGTGCATGCTTTTCTTCTATTGTTCCTTTATGTTCCGCTACAATAATGATGATGATATTGTTCTTTCTACATAGTTGCATATGTTGATGAATAATGATGTAAATCTGAATACTGTCATGATGTTAAGGGGGTGAACTTAATGTGTTAATGAAGAAATGAAATTATCAAAGCAAAGAACAATATAGCGTTAAGAAAATTTAACATAGTGTATCTCGAGATTGTACTTAATTTGATCTGTCCTTACTTTTTTCCACTAGCTAAGAATGTCTTGACCTTTAGGAGTAAGTCGATTCCATCCTCAATAATGCAATATTTTAATGGATATCCTCCCTATAGGCTTAATTTTGGGTCCCAAATTTACTCAATCCTCATCCATAGCCTGATGCCATGTTGTTACAGGATAATATGTCTCCTATAGGGTTCCTAATTCGTTGCTACAGGAGAATTGGAGGGTGGATCTGCTGGTACAACCGCTCTCTTAATTCAACGTTCAAGAATTATTGGAGATTCAACCCTCATACAATTACCCATTTTCACATTAATTCAAACCTGTAATTAGCATTTGGAATAATTTGATATGGGCCTTTGCCCTGTTGATAATAGTCAAATTATGCATTTTACTTTCTTTTTAGCTGCATCAACCTCCGAGGCATTGTTCCAGGCCCAACCCAGAGTGTGAACAAGGGAAGGGGGAGGCTAACACCTTGTGGACCCATATGGGAAATATATGAAAAGGGGTTATAATGAGTGGAGGGGAGCGATGTATATGGTTTCAGGAAGTGGGACCACACAACCAAAATCAAGATTTCCCATGTAGTGGCACTCCTAAAACTAGTAGCAAATAATGGAGATCCCACGAGACTAGGATACAAGGTTAACCGCCAAGTTGAAAAGAGGAGACAAGAGTACAAACCAAGCCCATTCTTTCTACTGAATCCCCCCACTAATCCATGCTCAAAAGTGTCCATGATAAGTAAGCCAAAATACCCAACTTCATAATGAAAGGCATACCTTCGGGGTTGGAAGGCCCACTTTCAAACATACGATCATAACAGATGGGTGAGGGAGCACAATGGTTGGATCAGGTGGCGGAGATGGTGGCACATCGAGTTATCTAGTCGCTGCAAGGGGGTGGTGGTTGCCGGTTGAGGACCATCTGGGAGAAAAAAATTCCCCTATGGATATCACCCACACGTGGTGGGCAATGGGTAACAATGCCTAACTTCAGTATTGAAACTATATATTCTATCTGGTGGCAATTAGCTTCGGTGGTGGAATATCCACCCTAGCTATTTTAGGAAATTCTCATCTTTAGGAGGAGGGTGAAATTCGAATTGCATATTCAAGGAGGCCAAGTTACCATCTTTGGAAGGAGGTCATATTACTAACTCAGGGAGGCCAAATTTCATCCTCGAGAGGAGGCTGAATTAATATGTTTAAGTGTAGCTGAATTATCAAGTCCTCGAGGATGAATTGCTATTTTTAGATGCTTAGTTACTATTTCCAGAGGGAAGATTGATAAATCCAGAGGGCTGAATTGCTATTTCTTTGCGGAGGCCGAATTGCTGCTTTCAAGAGGGCCGAATTGACATTACCAGAAGGGCTGAATTGCTACTTTCAAGAGGGCCGAATTGACATTACCAGAAGGGATGAATTGCTCATTCTCAGGAGGGCCAAAATCATCATTTTTTAGGAGGCCGAATTGCTACTTCCAGGTGGGCTGAATTAATATTTTCAAGAGGGTCAAATTGATAAATGTTGAAGGATTGAGTTGACAATGAGCTAGTGAAATTATTTAGGAAATATCCAGCCAAGTATTTGTGGATGATTTATCTATCAGGTTTTCTCAAATTAAATTTATGTAATTTCTTCTCAAAATTATAAATAAAATAGCTGGGGTTTGCAGTAAATTATTTACAAGCTTTCTGATTGTTGGGTTTTTAATTGTTTAAATTGGTTGAATTTCTTGGCAAAAATAACGCTGTGTTTTTTTGAAGAAAATCCATGATAAAAATTCTGGGAATTTAGATAAATTAATTAAAGGGTTATTACATACCAGTGTTGATAATATCGCCGAGATATCGGCAATATTTGGAAATATCGCGATATTTTCACGGAGCTGAAATATTGCCGATAAAATATCGCGATATTTCCAAGATATCACCGATATCTCGTGAAAATATCGTGTAACGATGTGAAATATCGCCGGGCTGCGGCTAGAAAAGGCAAAAATCGATTTTTTTGCTCATTTTTGTTTTCTGAGTGTTGGAGAAGGAAGGGGAGAGCATTGTGGTTGTTGTCAAGGAGTAATTGATGTTTGAAGAGCCATTATCACCACCAACAACGAAATTTTTGTTGATCAAAGATTGAAGAACAATGAGACAATCTTCATTTCTTCCATTAACAAGTATGTTATAAAAAACCCCTATGTTAATAATATTTTTGATAGATTTATGATTATTCTTGCTTGCCTCTTTGCCTACCAACATTTTGCTTCTTTTTTTTTCCATTTGCTATGATTTTCATGCCCATGAGCCAATGCAAGGGTTTTCTCCATATTTGGACAGCAAACTCCATTTCTTTTTTAAACTTTCAAATGCACCCTCTTATTGTCATTTTTCATTGAATTCACATAGCAAATAATGTAGCAAAAAAATTATTTTGTAAAATGAGGTGGTTATGACTTATTATTTTTTGTGTATGGATGGAGTGACTTTAATCATTAATTCCAATACTTTTTTCATGCCCTAAGTTTGAATTAGCTCACTACAAATATGCCAAAAGCCTTGGATCCATTTTGGGAGTATGGGGAGCCTGATGGTGGGACAAATCAGGCATATCTATCATGCAAATTGTGTGGGACCAGGATGATAGGAGGGGTTACGTGATTGAAATACCATCTGGCTAGACTCCCTGGACATGATGTTGGGTTTTGTACAGTTTCTAATCCAGAAACTGTACAAGTAGATCTTCGGGATATCTTATTCTGATTTTAAGGCTGAGGGTAGTGGGAAGGGCTCCATAACATCACCTGCTACTGCAAGTGCGAGGTCATCATTTTTTGTTCCATGAACAAGACATGGAGCACAACCTTCCATAAGATCAATTGTTAAAAAAAAGGAGAAGCAAGAAACAGATAGAGTTATGGGGAGGTGTCTTTTCTAGAGCAACTTACCTCTCAACATCACCAAAACCAATCCATTTTGGCAGCCAATGTGTGATGCTATTGCTGTTGTGGGCCCAGGATACAAAAGTGCTACATATGAGGAGTTGCGGGAGCCAATTCTTCAAGCAGAAAAGTAGGGCAACAACTCTAGATTGGCGGAGTTGAAAAAAACATGGGAAGTTTCTGGATGCACAGTGATGTTTGATGGTTGGACAGATAGGAAGGGTAGGACCCTTCTAAATTTCTCGGTACATTGTCCTAAAGGTACCATGTTTATTAAATCAATGGATGCATCAACACATATCAAAGATGCAACAACGATATATGAGTTGTTAGATGGGTTCATTTGGGAGATTGGTGTGCAGAATGTGGTGCAAGTCATAACAGACAATGCAACTAATTATGTGTTTGCTGACAGGATGCTTATGGAGAGGCATCGCACATTTTTCTGGACTCCGTGTGCAACACATTGTATCGATTTGCTAACTGAGGATATGGGGAAACTCTCCTTCATTGAGGAGGTGATTGATATGGCTAGGAGTGTCCCCAAGTTTATTTATAACCATGCTTTTGTTCTTAGCCTCATGAGGAGGTACACTAGAAACAAGGAGTTGCAGCATCCTTCAATCACATTTCTTGCCACACACTTTATTACTCTTCAGTCTTTGCTTCGATGCGAGTTCGAGTTGAAGCAAATGTTTGTTTATGATGACTGACATGATTGTAGATAAATCAGGAGACAGGACGAGAGAGCTATTGCAAAAATGGTGTACTCTGACACGTTTTGGCAAGGAGTAGAAGAAGTATGCTCAGTTAGTGAACCTATAGTAAAGGTTTTGAGATTGGTAGATGGGGAGAAGCCTGTAATGACTTATTTTTATGAGGCCATGGATGGGGCCAAGGAGGCCATTCGTTCTTATTATGCAGACAAGGGTTCTGCTGGGCTTGATAGGCATATGATGTTATGGGATATGATTGATAGTCAGTGGACATGGATGCTTCATCGACCCATTCATGCAATAACACTCTTTCTCAACCCCACATTTTCATACAAATGCGCCTTTGATTTTGATGGCAAGGTGATGGAAGGGCTCCATTCTTGTATTCAGAGGATGGTATTTGATCTTGAGCTTCGTAGCAAAATCAATCACGAGATACAATTTTATTAGGATTGTGTTGGCCTATTTGGCTTTGATGATGATATTAGGGAAAGGAACCTCTTCATGCCACGTAAGTGACAAGTCATCACTCATTAGAAATTAGAATTTTCAATTTAGAATTTCCTTAGTTTTAATTCTAGATTTTAAAAATTCAATTATGTAACTTTTATTTGAAAATTTAATTATGTTTTAAGTTTTTGACTTTTTTATTTCTTTATGTTGTTGTAGATATTTGGTAGCGAAGCTATGGTGCAAGGGCATCAAATTTGCAGAAATTGGCCATAAGAATCCCAAGTCAAACATGTAGATTTTCAGGGTGTGAGCATAATTGGAGTATATTTGAGAAAATACACGCAAAAAAGCGCAACAGGTATAACTTTGAGCTTAAGCCTTCAGTTGAGCAATTACATTTATTGTAATTTTTAATTTTTAATTTATGACCCTCAAGTGTCAAGAGTCAAGACTCATTAGTTTTTTTTGACACTCTTACATGTTGGAGTTCGCACGCCTCAATGATTTAGTGTAGTTACAATATCCGACTTTGAGTGAAGCAAATAGAAGCACCAATGGATCTAGATGCCATTTCCTTAGAAAATATTGATGTATTGTCTTGGTGGAGAGTGGAGGCTGAGGAGCCCATCTTGGAGGAGTCACCTTCATGGTTAGAGCCAGATGATCCATTAGAAAAGGTGCAGCGCGAGGAGGAGGATTCAGAGGAGGAGCAGCGCGAGGAGGAGTAGGAGGTAGAGGAGGAGGAGGAGGAGACTATGGGAGCATCAACATCAACACCAACTGCTATAGATATAGGAGAGCACAACTCCATACCTAACACTGATTATTAGACATTAACCCTCATGATATTGCATGATGCAAATAAAGAGGAGATTAAGAAATCAAAGAAATATTTTTCTTCATAAACAATACAAAATATTAGTACCTTGTCAAATTAATTTTGGGAAAAAATATTTAGTTTCCCAGTAAATATTTACACAATATCCAATTATCCTCAGAATCCCAAGGATATTAAATTAAAAAAATTTGGAACTTTAAAAAGTTTGTTGTAGTAGAAGAAGAGAGTGACTCCCGTATGCAGAGGAAAATGTAGGAAAACTTGTGTAGATGCACCTCTTAGTCGATTTAAATATTGTGAGTAATGGACAAACTAGTCCCGTCAATTTAAAGACCCAAGTCGGTCTACTTTTTCATATTGTGTTGCACTGTCAAACTCGTATTTGGGCTTGCCTGTCAAATTAGTCTGTGGGCCAGCCTTCTCAAATTGGTTTGTTCCATGGTTTTTCTTATGTGTAGTCTTTTATGGTTCGTAAGTTTTCCTTCACTACAGAAATATATAAGAAGCTTAATTTTTTTTTTAAATAAGCACTTCTCACCAAGCTTGGTTTTAAGATGAATAAGATGTGAACCCAAAGCAGGGGGGAACCCCTATGAATAAAGATGGTTAAAAATATCAGAATTTTCTGTTGCTAGCAATATGCTCGTTGAACTAAGATTTCAGATCTCAATGTCTTTTTCTTTACTGGATTTAATATTAGAAATGTGCAAAGTGCCATGTGATCAATAAAGAAATGTGTTAGAGATCTATCTACTATCACGGTTGGGGACATTGAAAAGAAAGGAGGCATAAGTAAACAAGGTCTGGGGATCAAGAATAGCACAAGGGGGCATTTTAGGAAGGATTACCTGTCAAAGGATTTTGTGTTGAACTTAAGCATTTTCACAATTGTTTTTCTGTTCCATATAAATATGCCTTCTTTTTCCTTAAGAGAATAATGGTAAATCCTCCCATCTGAAATCATCTTAAATGAATCTTGGTCAATGGTGTAACTGATGAATTTATTGAGGGACTTTCACTAAGACAATCAAGGGAACAATGATGGACACAAATCTTCTTTGCCATTTTTTCTGCTGTATTATTAGGTATGGTTAGGATATTTTTCCCATGGAGTTTTTCTTAAAGCACAGAACTTATGGAATCATCCATGGAATGATATTATTTCATTATGGAATCACTTGAGCATTTTGCAATAGATATAGGTACTTTTTTGTGTTATCTTAATAAACCACAATTTTTTTGTTTATTTACAAATAACTATAAGTAACATTAACAACACCATTGAAATCAGAAACCTAAGGTCAGTTGTGTTCTACCTTGATATGCACCACAGAACCATATTCCTCTTTTTCCTTGAATGACGTCAAATTCTTTTGATGCTTGTGCTGCAGCAGGTGTTGGAACTGGATGGCTCGTAGACCAGATAGTAATGTTATTTTGAGGTGGATGTGGAGGGTTGAGAGTTACAAGGAAAGGTAGGCCTGTATTCCCTAAATTCTGGAACAACATATCCAGTTTATTAGCAAGAGATTATGATTGAGCAAGCTTCAACAATAGTTTGTTCAACAAATTCATTTAATATGTACTGTGCGTAAAGCATTTACATAATGGTTTTGAATGTACAAGATCTGCATGAATACTAATATCAGTAGATGTGTGAAAAGCTAAAAGCTATAATATGAGTCCTGAATATCCTAGTCTTCTTCACATAGAAGCTATTTGGATTAGCAAGCAGTAATTACTAACTAGAGGTTAGTCCCGACGTGAATGCACATATAACACTATGATAATAAACTAACTGAAATTGCTAAACAAAATGCCTTCAAAATATGCGAAACAATAAGGTACATACCTGTAATGTGTTAAGCCAGTAAGTCACACACACATGGTTATCACTGCTTCCTAAAAAGTTCCAAGCACTCCAGGCTGCTGAATTCTTGGGCATGAATTCTGGATCACGATGAAGGTATATGTTACTGCCAAAGAATCAATTTCAGTAACCCTCCATAACTGGACGATGGAAAACAACAGCCTATATGAACGATAAACTTATCTAAAATTAACTGTATCTGATCATCATAAAGGAAAGTTTAAAAATGAATATAAAGCAATTGGATTGTACTTGAAAATTATATTGGTTTGAATACAATATCTATATGGAAGATGTTTGGAAGAATTTGGCTTGCGAAAACAACTTAGAAACAATTATGGAATTGATGGCTTGCTTGAACTCAAGTGCCATCTCAAAACACGTTATCTGAAAAAAATATAACAAACACATGCAACTGATGGTGCTTTTGAATGATCAAAAGTACATGAACTGCTTCAGAGAGGAAAAATGATAAACTAAAGCATGGTTTTCCAAAATAAATGAGGCTCGTATAAAGTGTTTTCTGCTTTGACACTCATCCTATTAGTTTACAAATGTGGTAGACATTTTTGGTGATAGTGTTAGATAGTCTAATGGTCATATCATTATATTATTAGTTGTTAGTATTAGATATTAAAGTGACTTTCAACATAATGTATGTTACCCACCACCCATGGGTGACCCCTATAGTTGAAATTTTCTCCTAGATTTGTCTTCAGCTAGCAGCCAACAGCCCCTTGCAGCCACCTGATAGCTTGATGTGCTACCATTCTCCGCCACCTGAGCTAGCTATTCTGTGCACTTGCTCATCTGTCATGCTTGTATATTAAAAGGTGGGCCATCTAACCCCATAGGTATGATTTTTCATTATGTAATTGGGTTTTTAGGCTTGCTTTTCTTGGGCACACTTGGGCATGGATTATTGGGAAACTTGGAAGGAGGGGCTTCCACTATACTCTTATTTCCTTACAATTGGGGGGATAATCTTGTATCCCATTCCCATGGGATTTCCTTTATTGGCTACTAGCTTTAGGAGTGGCACTTAATGGGAAACCCTGATTTTGGTTGTGTTTTCCTGCTTTCCGATACCATATATTTCACTCCCCTCCGCTCATTACAAGCTCTTTTCACATTTTCCCGATCCAGGTCCACAAGGTGTTAGCCTCCCCTTCCCCTTGTCCACACCTTGGGTTATGCCTGGAATGATGCCCTAGAGGTCGATGCAGATAAAAAAAGATAAAAGCATAATATGGCCACATACAACAGGAAATGTACCACAAAATGAAAAAGATGGCCGAGACAATCAAATTTAGCATGTGGGAAAAATTCAAACATGAGCTCTACCCCCTATCATTATGGGCATCATCGTGGTTCCTAGGGCCCCCATGAGTGCCCTTTTCATCATTAAGGAACCCATGATTGTCCCAATCTATGGTGGGCAATGAACTGCCCCACCTTTAAAGGGGTAATCATTGCTATATTTTACATATCATGCTCTCATCAGCTTGAGCCCCGAGCAGTAAAATGAAGAAAAATCAATAAAGGGAAAAAGGCAAATGAAGAAGGGTGGAAAAACAAAGGTCGAGGTAACTCATGTACCACGATTTCTTCTCCTTTACATTCATACACCCAAGGTGTGGGCCTTTTTCACCATAGCTACCCTTGTACCATGGCATGTGGCTTGGAGCCTTTCCTTTGTCCCTACTCCGTTCCATCATTATTTCACATGACACCTACCACTTGATGGGTGTACCTTGGACCTGTCATTCCCTTAAAGGTTAAAACTTTTAGTTTTTGTAGCATTGGACAAGTGTTCTAGTCTTGACATTGGTCAAAGATCCTAAGAAACCCAAGATCTCCAAAACCCGGAAAAAGTTCCAGGAGAAAACACCTAGAGATGGCTCAATTAAGTTAATTGAGTCAATAATTAAATATTCCTAAGTCTAACTTAGGAAAAGTGATTAATTAACAACAATTAATTGAGAAAAGTGAGAATTCTCTAGAAACTCACACGGATCGAGTTTGAGATGATCTTAGCTGTTGATGGGATTCTAATCATGGTTGTTGGTTCACCAATGAGAGATTATAAGAGCAACTTGATGGGTAGATGGAGAATACACTAGTGAGGTCGAGTTCCTTGGCATATCGAGCTGTAGAGATCGAGCAAGGGACAACAGTTTGAGCTAGAAGGGACGCAGATATAGAGGGAGCAGAGACAGTGATTCTGCAGGAGTTTCCAATTCCGTAGAGTCAGTAGTAGGAGGGCCGAGTTTCATTAGTGAGGCAATGCAAGGACTATGTAAGCAACTTCAGAAGAGGAGTTTGATTTAGCTAAAGAGAGGATTGATTCAATTGTTGGAGGCCGAGAGAAATTCTAGAAGGCCAAGCGAGTCATTCTCAGAGGCTGAGTTGGGCAAAATGACAACATCAGAGTAGCTTTCAGGCAGTGCGAGTTCGCTCAATGCAGAGGTTGATGCAGGGGCAGTTCGAGTAGCTTGTTTATGCTAGATTTGGAACTGGATTAGTTTTGTGTGAGACAAAAGTTGTCTCATTAATTTTTGGGCAGATTATCTTGCAGAGGATTGCCAAGTTTGGCATCCACATTGTACTCAAATTTTCACTACTGCAGAATAATAGTAAAACCCTCATTTGTTGCACGGGTTTTCCCACATTAGATTTCTCTATTGGGTTTGTGTTATATTCTTTCCACGAGTAGTCTCATGCACTGTACGTTGCGCCAAGCACAACGGAGGGGTCACAAGGGGTAGTAGCCTTCCATGTTGGGGGGTTTGTAGGGGGGCAATAAATCCCCTGCACGGGGTCCGGGGTAGTGCCCCAAGTTATTTTTTATGCGGACCGAATAATAGTTGGGCAGACCCAAAGATGGTGGGCAGACCTACCCATGGTTTTGTGCATGGGTTTTGCACATGGTTTTGGGCATGATGTTTTTCTGCCCATGGTATTTTGTAGATCCAGTCAAGGGAACTACGGTTATGTTCTAATCCAGGGTTAGTGGATTGGGGTTTATGAACGCTTTAGCATGTATATATATGTATTTTAACAATGAAATGAA
Organism: Pinus taeda; assembly: GCA_000404065.3. Classification (NCBI taxonomy): domain Eukaryota; kingdom Viridiplantae; phylum Streptophyta; class Pinopsida; order Pinales; family Pinaceae; genus Pinus; species Pinus taeda. Next base: position 172,147 of record APFE031419123.1, read on the forward strand.
AATAATGAAAAAATCAATCTGGTAGCCTCGGTTTTATGTTTTTGCCATTATATATTTTTTTCTTTTACGAATTTGTTTGCAGGTAATTTCTATAAAATGTTAAAACCTACATTTTCTGAGGACATTTGTCCAAAAATAACGGTGTCAATTTTATTGTGCATGTGCTCTATATTTCTCAGTTCTAGTTTTTATTTTCTGCAATGCTTTTATTGTGAAGAAATTGCAATGTGATTTATTCATTATTTTTCCATAACCAATTAAACTGCATGTTTAATCAGTTAGAAGAATAAATTCTAGTTACTACATTTCAACGAAATTTTCACATGGTATCAGAGCCAAGTTAAACATATTAGGAGCTAAGTAGCGAAGAGGGAGAAATTTCACAATTTAGACGCAGTCTGTGCAAATTTGTTCCAAGTCTACGTAGAGGTCTAGCTAGGCAGTGCGAATTGTTGCACAGGGGTTTGATTTCTGGTTGCAGGGGCAAGAAAATTTCGAACAAGCTCAATAGAAATTCCAGCAGGTAGTGGTTTTTCCGGGAAGCAGTTTCAATGAGTAGATCAAAAAGTTTGTTGAGCATATCTAGGTGTAGTTGGTTTGCAGCTAGACCAATAGTAGCAAATCAACTTTGATTGGAAGAGAAAGCACACAGAGAGGGAGGAATTTCTTAGAGGATTTCCAGATCTTGTTCCGGAAGGAAATCCTCGATTTCTAGTAACAACAGGAAGTAGTAGTAGGTAGAACTACGCATTCCAAGAGGGAATGCGAGTTACAGAGCAGGAAACCGAGCAAGAAAGGGAGGAGATTCCTATTTATTTTCCCAGTTTTGAGTTTTATAGAAATGGTCTTAGCAGGGCTTTGAGATTAGGATAGGCTAGATGGATCCTCAAATTATTGTATCTGGAAAGCCAAAATGTCTTTCCTGCTAGATGAGCATGGTCTGAAGATGTATGCAGAGAGAGTTGTAGCTATAGCTACAGACTTGCAGCAACTAGAAAACTACCATAAGGAGATGGCCAAGGAAAAATGGCTGATCATTAATGGTGTTCGGGTTCATATAGTCTGACATTTAGCAGCCAAGAATATGGCCAAAGAAATGTAGGATGTGTGAAATTTTATCTATTGTAGCTACTGGAGGTTACTCTTCTAACTCATAAATTAATGCTGCAGTTTATTTACGACGACAAATAATGAATAAAATCATAGCTGCAATTTTCACCATCAAAATACCGTAGAAAATAAAATATTGGAAACTGAGAAATTCTAACACACACACAATAAAATTGACACAGTTATTTTTGGACAATTGTCCCTGGAAAAATCCAGCTTGGGAAAACTAGTGCAACAGATGAGGGTTTTATTATCAATGTTCAACAACAATTCTGAGTACAATAATTTAGATGCCCAGCTCGCAACCTAATATGAAGAAAACACTGGCAAAAATGTTGTGAGAGTTTTCTCTTACACCATAATTGTTTTCTGCCTCTGAAATAGCTTCCCCAACGTCTGTGCTGAGATGCCTACATCAGCTTCTATGTAGTCCCTACGCTGGCCCTCTAAAGATTTCGACCTTCCTTCCTTCGACTCTTCAGGGAACAAAGAACTTTCTCCCAGAATGTTGTTGCTCTCCTCTTCCACCTGCTAGTCATCCTCTAGCTCTATCTTCTCTGCTAAGCTGCTACTACTGAGAATTGAGTTTCCTAGGCAACTGAGTATCTGCACTAGATGATCTCCATCATCGCATTGACTTTCTTTTATAATCCATTATTGGAGCACCAATGACCAAGATTAAAACTTAATCAATGGCTATGATCATTTCTGGGTCGATCCGCGTGAGTTTCTAGATGATTCACGCCTGATCTCAGTTAATACTGATTAATTAACCATATTCCCTAAGTTTAGAGTTAGGAAATATTTAAAAATTGGTTAATAATCTAATTAAGACACTTCTAGGCAAACGGGAGGGTCTCGGAGAGGGGGCGATGGAAATCGTAACATAGGTGGTCGCACTGAGCAAGAGTTACGGATAGGAACTCCATTTTGTAGTTAACCGTTTGACCTCTACAGGCGCACGTTATCACACTCTATCAACAGTTGGCTGCCCTTCGTGCTCACTATTGTCAGCATTGCCTTTCACTTTTGTCGGGACTGCTGCAATATGTCGGACATGGAGTTAAAAGAGGTGGACTATTCCGCCGACCCTAACCCCTATGCCCCTATCTGGTGAAGCCCTAACCCTATGCTGACTTTCTCGATTGTTGATCACCTAGATCCGTTTGAATTGCTCCTTTCCGTTTCACCTCCCGCTGTTACTCTCCTCGGGCCATCTTCATCCGACCTCCCCTTCACCACCCTCTCCATTGATTCCCCAGAGCTTGATTGCCCTCCGCTCTCGCCGGCAACTCTCCACCTGCTTACTGCATGCTCGTCGTCCTCCCCTCTATTTGAACCCTCGCCTTCCAGGGTACTGTCACACCCACCATATTTCGTGCTACCCTCCGCGGCTGGTAACATCTGTGAGCCTAGGCACACCCTGCCTGAGCCAATCGTTCCTTCCACCTTTGCAGTGGCAACAATCCCCTCCTCCATCCCATCTGACTGCTTTGAGACCTTGGTCATTAAAGTCTGACACATTGCGCAACATCATCAGCAGGAGCAATAGGGCACTCCAGACCCTTTGCAGGATCATCCGACTGTGCCTAGATCGGGTGAGAGGAAAATCAAGTTTGTGAAGGCCTCTAGTAAGGATCTGACCCTCAAATTTGGGGAAGGGTTGAACATGGGTGAAGTTGTCAACACAGCTGGTAAAGTACTGGTGGGTAGGGTTCAGGGCTGAGCCTATTTAGTTGAGTGGCTCAGACTCTGGGTCAAGGAGATTTGCGACAATATCTTCAAGGATCTTCCTGAGGTGCAAAATTTCGTTCGAGGATGGTTTGTGCTCCACTTTCTACAGGAGGATTATACCAACTCAGCACTTGCCAGATACTGGCACATTGAAATGGCTCCGGTCATGCTTAAGCGCTGGAGCCCGCTTTTTGACCCTGAGAGGGAACAGATCGGTGCAGGACCATTATGGGTTAGGCTACCTGGGCTCCCTCTGTAGTACTGGTCCAAGGACGTTTTTGTTCGTATTAGAAACGTGCTTGGCACCTACTTGGACTACGACAGGTCTTATATCAAATCTGGCAACTGATCTTTGGCTTGCATTTTGGTCCACCTTGACACAAGAGAAGGATTAGAGGAAAAATCACCTTGCAATGGAAGAATTTAACCAGGATCCAAATCCTGGACGACGAAGGTGTACCGTTCAGATGTCGCAGGTGTCATAAGGTAGGGCACCTATACAAGGAATGCCCCTTGCTTCATAAGGATTCAGATACTACTAAGGAAGCAGAGGGTGATGCAACTAGGGCACCTGCAACTGCACTAGGGCAGACTCCTCCGACTTCTACTCCGATGACTAGGAAGGGAGCATCGACTCAACTGCCTACTTAGAGTGCTTCTCGTCCTCCCTCCCTGTCGTGACTAGATCAAGGGCTGCTACTGAGGCTACTCGAACCTCGGGTACTCCTCACCTTAACTCTATATTTGCATCTTCTCCTTCTTGTTCTGTGTTGCATTTGCATCAGTTCATGACTTCGCCTCTCCCTCCATCCCCTTCCCCCTCGTCTCACACCTTCCAGTCCTCTTGACCACACCTCCCTCCTTGCCTCTCGCGGATCATTCCACTACTATTGATTCATCATCATCCTTCCTTGGTCCCCCGCACCCATACAACCTCCGCCCCCATTTCCCCCTCTCATCTGTCTGCTCTGATTCCTCCGGGTTGGGACTGGCTCCTCCCTTAAGCGCCCCCAAATCTACCAGAGGGCATAAATCCCATTTGTCAAAGGCCATCCTATTAGCAGGGGCTGAAGTGGCTTCGGGAAGACAATCATCTCTTGATCGGCTACTTAGAGCTCTGAACACCCTTCCAAAATCTCCTCCATGAAGTGGCTCTCTTTTAATTGTTGGGGCTTGGCTAGCTATCCCAAAAAGCTAGCTCTCAGACGACTTTTTGAATCTGAGTTTGTAGACATTATTTTCCTATAAGAAACATTGGGGTTAGTTGATTATATTTCTCGCGTGCTCCAATCTCTGCAACCGAGATGGACCTTCCAATCCCTTGATGTCATGGGTCGATTGGGTGGACTGGCCCTAGGTTTTAACCCCCGCTCTATTCACCTTAAGGCCTCTTGGGGTGGTGCTGGATTCATCGGAATGGATATTTTTTCCTCGAAGTTGGGCATGGATCTTCGGACTGTCAATGTATATGGTCCTTCTCAAAACAGAGAGGCCTTCTGGAACCATCTCCTTAATCTTTCCATCATAAATTCTGATAATATCATTCTGGGTGGCGACCTAAACTTCTCCACTGGATTTGGGGAATCATGGGGGACAAATGCTTAGGTGGATCCTCTTTCGGAGGTTATGGAGCAGCTATTAGAACAACATCATTTGACAGACATCCCTATGGTAAAGCCACTACCCACCTGGCGAAATTGCAGAATTGGGGAGGTTGCCCTGGCTAGGCATCTGGACCGCTTCCTCATCAAGGACACCCTAATACATAGACTATCCTTTTACAGACAATGGGTTGGTTCTGGAGGTTTATCAGACCACTCCCCCATTTTCTTGTAGATCATTGGCCCCTCTCAAAAACCAAGGGCTCCTTATAAATTTAACTCTACCTGGTTATCAGACCCCTCATATATTCAATTGGTCACTGATTTCTGATTAAGAATCCCACCATCCTCGGGGAGAACCTTGGTAGAAGGCTTTTGTTCCAATCTCATTAAGGTTAAGAGACTTTCCATTATTTGGGCTAAAGAAAAAAGAGATCAGGATGAACAAACCCTCAGAACTATTGAACAAACTTTGGCTACTCTACTGGATGGACAGGGTCGGGGTTTCACTTCAACAGAAGCTAAGTCCCACCTCATTAATTTGGAAGAACAGAGGTCAAAGATCCTGAGGGAGAAGGAAGAAACCTGGCGTCTCTAGAGTCGGGATGTTTGGTTAAAAGCAGGAGATGAGAACACAAAATTCTTTCAAAATTTTACTAAGGGAAAGAAGTCAGCAATACTATTTGGAATATGCCCATGGAGGATGGGGGTTTGGCAACATCTTTTAACCAACTCTCCCGTCTTGGAAATTCTCACTTCCAAAATCTATACAAGGCCCCTCCTGGTGCCTCTCTCGCTGAAATTGTTCGGATTGCAGGTCACTTCCACAGATTTGTGGACCTGGAAGAGGCCGAGGAGCTCAATTCCTCTGTCTCTCAGACGGAACTGGAAAGCACTTTGAAATGGTTTAAAAAAGATAAAAGTCTAGGGCTAAATGGTTGGACTATTAAATTCTACCTTGCCTTTTATAAGACCATTGGACGAGACCTGCTTAGGGTGGTGGAGGAATGCAAGACTTCCGGGCATATGTATGAGGCCATCAATACTACCTTGATTGCTATGATCCCTGACTTCGACTCTCCTTCATCCTTCAATGAATTTTAGCCTATTTTGCTCTGTAACTGCCTCAACAAGATCATTGCCAAGATTATAGCCAATCGTCTCAAGCCCATCCTATCCTGTCACATTCCCCCTGAGAAATTTGATTTCCTCCAGAACAAACAAATCCATGAAGTTATTGGCTCTGCGCAGGAAGCCCTTCACTCCCTGAAAGTTAAAATGCTAAAGGGGGCCATCCTCAAGATTGACCTTGCTAGAGCTTTTGATCGGGTCAGTTGGCTATACATTAAGATGATCCTTACACACTTGGGCTTCCCTCCCCCTTTCATCGATTGGATTGTGTTGCATCACCTCGGCGACCTTCAGTGTACTCATAAATGGCTCAGCATCACATTTCTTTCATGCTAAGAGAGGACTTCGGCAAGGACGCCCACTCTCTCTGCTCCTCTTTTTGATTGTCATGCAAGGCCTCAGCTGTAATATCCCTAACCCGAAATATTCCTCAAACCCCAGCAAAAACTCCAACCAAATACGTGCAAATGATATAATAACCCAAAAATGACAAAATAACAGTGGTACAGCATATAATAGTGTAAACAGGAAATATAAGCAGATACTCAAGAAATGCAGCGAGAAATGCTAAGCCATTTTATTATATTGAGCAATAAAATGAGTACAAGAGGTGATCAGACATATGGCACCTCGACTTGCACAAGGCAAGTGAAGAAAAGCTCTCAGAATAATAAGAAATGGCCTCTCTGCCTGGATGCTGCTGGAGAATTGTTGTGATGCTACTGCTGCTAAGAAACAAATAATGATTTGGGGCTGCTCCCCTCTGAAAATGCTGAAACTCTGGAATCGGGCTCTACTCAAGAAACCCAGAAAAACCCAAAAAGCTCTCCTGGAATAGCCGACCCTCGAAAATCACCCCATTGGAGTTCTGTGCAGTTCCTCAATGCTCTGCGCTGCCACTGAAGGAAACCCCTCTAAACTCTGCTTGAAACCCTGCCAAAAATCCTCCAATAGGCAAGGGCTGGTCCCCTACTCAATCACCCAGCATGAATCCTCCTGCAAAAACCCCAATCCAACACTGCTGCCAGAAAGAACTGCGTCCCCCTCCCAATGCTGTGCAGTCCTCCAAAACGCTGCTGAAACTGCTGCTGGAATGCTGATAAAAGTACTGTTGAAATGCCTAAGGAAATACCTTGCCGAGCAGGCACTCGAAGTCCCCTGAGGCTACGGGTGAGATCTCCAAACGGAAACATTCAATGCACTAAAAAATGCTGCAGACTAGCTAAACAGGCAGCGTGCTCAGAAGTCGAAACTACTAGCTCAAAATGCACATAACTGAATGATCCAAAATGAGGGGGCTCCTCTCTATTTTATAGCCTCTGCCTCTCACAATCCCTAGGCTCACCTCCTCCTGCGTGATTCTCCTCTTGCCACGTGTTCTTCCCTCCTGTGCAGTCCCTTCATGTGTCTGCGCAGGTCCCATTTTTGCGTCTCCCTTTTCGCCCCCCTTGGCTCCTCTTTAAGCCACAACATTGTGCTACTAGAAAGTGACTTTTTATTCTTAAAGTGAGTTATGTCCCCCGTCCTCACTTTTTTTATTTACAAATAACTATAGAAGGCAAAAATTGGGCAAAATCGAATATTCCAATTAGCCATGGCTAATTAGAAATATTACACAGATGGCTTGCTTAGTGATTGTTAGACTTATGTGGATGCTTATGGGTCATTCTTCCTTGGAGCACAGGAGACCTAGATATCATGATGCCATGGAAAGTGGGTGGCTTATTTGGAGGACAACTTAGCTTGGAGGTGTTGAAAAATGTAACTAGGTTCAGTGTTCATAATTATCATTGTACTTATAAGTATTTCATGTAAAAACAAAAAGAAGCAAAAGAATTATTATTATTATTATTATTATTATTTTCTAGTCCATATATGTTCTTCATGCTTCTAGGGTTTATTGAGTCAAAAAGAAAATTTGCCATGTGTCGAAGTCCCATTTGGACTAGTTATAAGAAAAGGAAAATTTTATTTCGAGTCAAAAGAGTCATTTTG
>APFE031419123.1:179737-242467 GCA_000404065.3 Pinus taeda
TAGCCTCTGCCTCTCACAATCCCTAGGCTCACCTCCTCCTGCGTGATTCCCCTCTTGCCACGTGTTTCTTTCCTCTTGTGCAGTCCCTCCATGTGTCTGCGTGGGCCCCATTTCTGCGTCCCCCTTTTGCCCCCTTGGCTTCCCTTTAGTCACAACGTTGTGCTACTAGGAAGTGACTTTTTATTCTTAAAGTGAGTTATGTCCCCCGTCCTCACTTTTTTTATTTACAAATAACTGTAGAAGGTAAAAATTGGATAAAATCGAATATTCCAATTAGTCATAACTGATTAGGAAGTCTCCCCCGGCAAAATGTTGCTTGTCCTCAAGCAACTGAAGTGATGGATGCTGCAAGATCTTCTCACTCTCCCAAGTGGCATTCTCATTCGGCAAATTCTTCCACCTCAACAAGAATTCCCAGACCGTCCTGCTCCGCAGCTGCCTCTCCCTGGTATCAATGATAGCCTCCAGCTGCAATACCAAATGCCCCTCATCATCCATGGGTGGTAGCTCATCTGTCACTGTCACCTGCTGTCCCAATGCCTTTTTCAGGCATGATAAATGAAAAACGTTATGAATCTTGTTGCCTTCGGGCAGCTCCAACTCATATGCAACCTGTCCAACCCTGTGTATCACCCTGTACAGCCCATAAAAGCGGGGCTTGAGCTTCTTAGCACCCTTCTGCTTCAGTGACGACTGTCAGTATGGCTGTAGTCGTAGGTAGACCATGTCCCCTACCTCGAACTGTCTCTCCACTCGACCCCTGTCGACATATAGCTTTTGTTGGTTCTGTGCTGTAGCCATGTTATCCTTGAGAGCTCGGAGAATATCCTGACTCTCTTGGATCCAAGTCTTGGCTCTGGGAGCCTTGTTATCACCAAACATCACGTCAGCAAAAGACAAAGGATGATGCCCATATAAGGCGTAGAATGGTAGATATACCAATGGACATGTGATGTGAAGTATTGTAGCTATACTCCCCTAGATGCAGCCACCTCAACCATGCTCGTTGCTACCCACTGACATAGTTACGCAAGTAGCCCTTTAGCCTCTTGTTAACTATCTCTGTTTGCCCATCCGTCTGTGGGTGATAACTGGTACTTGGTGTCAACTCCGTCCCCACCAACCGGAAAAGCTCCTGCCAAAACCCACCCATGAAACGGCTATCCCTATCACTGACGATGGTCTTAGGAAGACCATGTAGCCTGAAGATCTCTCTAAAGAACAGCTCGGCCACCTGTGCTACTGTATAGTGTGCGGATATGGCAAAAAAGTGTGTGTACTTTGTCAGATGGTCAACGACGACAAAGATGCAATCCTTGCCCTGTACCATGGGCAACCCTGTGATGAAGTGCATCGAAATACTCTCCCATTTCCCCTCCGGAATGGGAAGAGGCTGCAATAATCCCTTGGGATGGCTCATCTCTCCCTTGTTCCTCTAGCAAACATCGCACTCCCGGATGTGCTGGAGTACGTCCTTCTTGAGGCCCTTCCATGAGAACCTCTCCCTAATGGCCCTGTAGGTTTTGGTAAACCCCTGATGTCCTGCCAATGGTGAATCATGTGATGCCTGGAGTATCTTCTTCTTGAGCTAAGACCCCTCAGTCAAGAAGATCTTGTCCCTGTAATAGATGATCTCATCGACCACCCTGTACCTGTCATCTACCACTTGCCCATCCAAAACCTCACATGCAAACCTGTCCTTGGAGTACTCTACTAAGAGTCGAGCCCTCCAGTCTATATCCAAGCTCATAAGAGACAACGTGGCTGGTCTACGTGAAAGGGCATCTGCTACCACGTTGTTCTTACCCTTGACATATTCAATGTCAAATTCATATGCTGGGATCTTGTTGATCCACTTCTGTTGCCTCTCCTGTAGTTGTGTCTGCTCCAAAAAGAACTTGAGGCTGTTGTGATCAGTCCTCACCCTGAATCTGTTACCCACCAAATATTGTTGGTACTTAGCCAATGCATGCATGATGGCTAGCATCTTCTTGTCGTATATAGAATACAACCTCTCGTGCGGAAGGAGCTTCCGACTCTCAAAGGCTATGGGGTGACCTCCCTGCATCAACACTACGTCGATCCCCTCTCGCAACGCATCACACTCCAAAACAAATGGCTGCGTAAAATCTAGCAACGCAAGCACTGGGCAGCGGCTCATAACCTCCTTGACCCTATCAAAGGCTCGCTGTGCTGTATCCGACCAACTGAATGCCCCCTTCCTCGTCAAATCTGTCAGGGGTGCAGCAAGCTGCGCAAAACCTTTAATGAACTTCCGGTAGTAAGTGCAAATGCCAATGAATCCAAGAAGTTCCGTCACATTTCTTGGCTTTGGCCATTCTCTGATGGCCCTGATCTTCTCCTCGTGAACTCTCACTCCGTCCACTCTTGTGATGTGTCCCAGATACAACGTCTCTGTCAACCCAAACTCACACTTGGAGAGTTTGGCATAGAACTACTGCTCCTGTAAGATACGCAATACCGTCTCAATGTGCTGGAGATGCTCCTCCCAAGTCCTGTTGTAAATGAGAATGTCATCAAAGAATACCAACACAAACTTCCTCAAGTGACTATGCAAGATGTGATTCATGCAGGACTGAAATGTAGCGGGGGCGTTGGTTAGCCCAAAAGGCATCACCAAGAACTCAAAGTGCCCATGGTGACACCTCAAGGCGGTCTTGGGAATGTCTTGCTCCCTCACGTGAATTTGATGGTACCCAGATCTCAAATCAATCTTTGAGAAGAATCGTGCTCCCCTCAACTCGTCCATCAACTCATTGATCCTGGGTATGGGGTACCTGTTCTTTAGGGTCTTCTTGTTCAGGGCCCTGTAGTCAATGCACATCCTCAATGTATCATCCTTCTTCTTCGCCAATAATACAAAAGAAGCGAAAGGACTCGTGCTCGGTCGAATGTGCCCAAGAGCCAACAACTCCTGGATAGCCCGCTCAATCTCATCTCGATAGGCCTTGGGGTGCTTATAGGGGGTGGTGATCACTGCTTGTATGCCCTGCTCAAGCTCGATGGTGTGCTTAAACCCCCGATCCGGTGGCTGTCCCGGTGGAATCTCCCCAAATACTATGGCATACTGATCAAGGATGGACTGTATCTCTGGATGTATCGTATGTCTTGTAGTCCCTGCCTTTGATGCCCGCAGCTCCACTGTCCACTCTATGTCTCCCTTCCGGAAGACTGCCTCCATTCGATGAGCCAACACAGTCTGAGGCGGATATGTGTGTTGTCCCCGTATCTTCTCATGCCTCCCTGTCTTCTCATCATCCCACTCCATCTCTAGGGTCTTCCAATCCGTCGTGACCTTCCCTAGAGTGATAAGCCACTGAACACCAGTATCATGTTGGTGTCCGGGATATCGACCACGAAAAAGTGGTCAGTCAATGTGTAGGTGCCCATCATCATTGAAAGCTCTGGAACATATCGAGCACACGTCATGGTTTGATCTCCTGGGACCAAGACTGAAAACCCATCGAGCACACTGTCTGAATACCTCTCCGCTCAACCATCTGTGCATCGATGAAGTTGTGGGTTGCCCCACTATCAACCAAAACTGATACCCACTGGCCACGTACTGTCCCTCGTATGCGTAATGTCAGATACTTGGGAACTCCTGGCAATGTTGCAAGGGCCCCTCCGGTAGGTGCAAAAGATGCACCACCTGTTGTTGGCGGTGGAGGTGGCAAAGGTCCTTGTATGGCATGGCTACCTCCTGCCTCCGCATCATCATCCTCGTCATCCTCTTCTCCACTGCTCTCAGAGAAGACCTCAATAAAATGTGCTTTACCAGCAGCACATTTATGTCTTGGTGCCCATGGCTCCTGGCATGTGAAGCACAACCGCTTCTTCTTTAGCTCCCTCTTGACATCATCCTCAATTTGTACTCGCCTTGGATTCCCCTTCGGAGGTGGAATCCTCACATCTTTCCCCTTAGACTAAAAAGGCCATCTTTGGGGGTAAGGTGTTCGGGTCCTGGGTAAGACATCCTGTAAGTCCCAGGTCTTGCTGATAACGTCCTGGAGCGTAGCTGGTCTAGTGGATCAGACTAGACCCCGAAGTGGCTCTGCTAACCCCTCAACATACATATAGACCCTCTGTGCCATGGAGAGGTCTAGCACCATCATGGAGACCCTCAAGAAATCTGCAATGTAGGTCTTTGGGCTCCCTGTTTGTTTGAGCCTCGTTAGCTCAACAAAACACTGCTCTGGATCCCTCCGATCAAATCGCTCCATCAATCTCCTGGTAAACTCCGCATATGTCGTCATTGTAGAGTGTTCGAGTGTAACCATCCCGTGAAACCACCAATCCTGGGCCTCACCATCCAAATGCAATGTTGCCACCTTGATGGCCTCTGCCTTCGACATCTGGTTGAGCTGGAAATAAATGTCCAGCTTCTCCACCCAAGACTTCACCGAACTGTTTGATGAACCATCAAATGTAGGCAAGTGGATTCTACTCGCTGCGCAGTGGGTGTCACCATCATGGTAATGCTGGTTCCCTCTGTGATGATCGCGGGGCCTACTATCCCGCTGGAGCTGAACAAAGTCTCTGAATGAAAGAGCATCCCTGAACTCCTGCCCATATGCCTGGTACTCTGCAAAATAATCGTCTATATGGCCGGGCTCTGCCTCCTGCTGGGCTCCGATCCCCGTGTCTGCTCCTAAGAACGTGGGCATGGTAGAGCGTGTAGGACCATGCGAGGCCACTTGCTGCGCAGTATCACGCTGCTCTGGCAAATGATGGTATGCACTTGATCCCTCACCAATCTGAAGAACTTGTGGGCTCTCACGCTGTCTGGCCTCTACTGCCATGAATCTCTGCCCCATCACCTCAATCTGCCTCGATAGATCCTGTACTGATTTGAGGAGCATATCCGTAAATCTCTTCCCGTCTTCATCTGCCATCTGCTCTGCGTCCACCACCGACTCTTTCTGTTCTGCGTCAACCACCGGCTCCTCCTGTTCTACGTCCACCACCGGAACACAGTCTCCCTCTCCGTAGGTATTCTCCAACCTACGTCCAATGTCTTTGTATCTCCTACCTCTATAACAATGTAGGTTTTTTCCCTCGGTGTCATAGATGGCTAGCTCCACAGGTTGAGCCAGATCTATGCTCTGATACCACTGTAATATCCCTAACCCAGAATACTCCTCAAACCCCAGCGAAAGATCCAACCAAATACGTGCAAATGATATAATAACCCAAAAATGAAAAAATAACAGTGGTACAACATATAATAGTGTAAACAGGAAATATAAGTAGATACTCAAGAAATGCAGTGAGAAATGCTAAGCCATTTTATTATACTGAGCAATAAAATGAGTACAAGAGGTGATCAAACATATGGCACCTTGACTTGCACAAGGCAAGTGAAGAAAAGCTTTCAGAATAACAAGAAATGGCCTCTCTGCGTGGATGCTGCTGGAGAATTACTGTGCTGCTGCTGCTGCTAGGAAACAAATAATGATTTGGGGCTGCTCCCCTCCTCTGAAAATGCTGAAACTCTGGAATCGGGCTCTACCCAAGAAACCCAGAAAAACCCAGAAAGCTCTCCTGGAGTAGCCGACCCCCGAAAATCACCCCCTTGGGGTTCTACGCAGTTCCTCAATGTTGTGCGCTGCCACTGAAGGAAACCCCTCTAAACTCTGCCTGAAACTCTGCCAAAAATCCTCCAATAGGCAAGGGCTGGTCCCCTACTCAATCACCCAGCATGAATCCTCCTGCAAAAACCCCAATCCAACACTGCTGCCAGAAAGAACTGCGTCCCTCTCCCAGTGCTGCGCAGTCCTCCAAAACGCTGGTGAAACTGCTGCTGGAATGCTAATAAAACTACTGCTGAAATGCCAAAGGAAATACCTTGCCCGAGCAGGCACTCGAAGTGCCCCAGGGCTAAGGGTGAGATCTCCGAATAGAGACACTCAATGCACTAAACAGTGTTGTAGACTAGCTAAACAGCCAACGTGCTCAGAAGTTGAAACGACTAGTTCAAAATGCACATAACTGAATGATCCAAAATGAGGGGGCTCCTCTCTATTTTATAGCCTCTGCCTTTCACAATCCCTAGGCTTACCTCCTCCTGCGTGATTCCCCTCTTGCCACGTGTTTCTTTCCTCCTGCGCAGTCCCTCCATGTGTCTGCATGGGCCCCATTTCTGCGTCCCCCTTTGGCCCCCTTGGCTCCCCTTTTAGTCACAACGTTGTGCTACTAGGAAGTGACTTTTTATTCTTAAAGTGAGTTATGTCCCCTGTCCTCACTTTTTTTATTTACAAATAACTATAGAAGGCAAAAATTGGACAAAATCAAATATTCCAATTAGCCATAGCTAATTAGGAATATTAAGTCAGCAGACTCGTTGCATCTGCCAAATGGGATGGGCGGTTACAGGGGCTCAAAATTTCTGACCAATGCTTCCTCACTCATGTGCTCTTCGTAGATGATGTGCTCATCTTCCTCAATGGAAGCATTAGGGACACCTCTACCTTTTATGAAAGACTCACACTCTTCGCCTCTACTACTCGCATGGAAGAAAACCACTCAAAATCAACCATTACTCTCTCTAATGTATCTCCTCATGAAGCAAGGTTCGCTTAACAAAAATTTCCTTTTTAGAGCCATCAACTAGAGGATGGCCTAAAGTATCTAGGATTCTGGATCAAGCCATATTGCTACAGGATTGCTGATTGGATCTGGCTCGTGTTTAACATTGAAAAACGTTTACAAAATTGGAACCACAAATTCCTTTCCAGGGCTGGTCGGTTAGTCTTCATAAAATTTGTCTTGGAGGCTACACCAGTCTATTGGATGTCATTGGCTTGGATTCCTAAGGGAATCCTTTCCCGAATACAGAAGATTTACTGCAGATTCCTTTGGAATGGGTATAAGTAGGGAAAACCATTTGCCTGGGTGGGTTGGAAGCACATTGCTCTACCCAAGAAATGGGGTGGATGGGGACTAAAGGACTTATTTGTCTTTGCACATGCTCTTGTAGCCAATATGGGGTGGATTGTGTTCACGTCGAAAAACCTTTGGATTGAAGTCTCTTATCATAATATATATGGCCACATCATCTCATGGACTGGATTCGACTACCCTCCTAGTTTCGAACTGGGATATCATGGTCTATAGAGCAATTTTACACATCTTGCTTACTATCAAAGATGGGCTAGCTTGGCGAATCAATGATGGCACTCTGGTCCGTATAGGCATGGACCCCTAGAAGAGAGGTGGGAATATGTATCATTTACCCCCTGACTTCATCTTGTTTCTCAATCAACGGAATATCAAAGTAATCGCACAGGTCGCTGATTTGGAGAACGACTCCATATTTGAACAAGCTTGGTTATCAACGATACAATTAGATATCCCCGAATATTGGCAGCGACACTGGGAAGGGTATGTCAATGCCGGAATATCAAAGTAATCGCACAGGTCGCTGATTTGGAGAACGACTCCATATTTGAACAAGCTTGGTTATCAACGATACAATTAGATATCCCCGAATATTGGCAGCGACACTGAGAAGGGTATGTCAATGCCTTGATTGAATCCCATGTACGTATCAAAGAAGGCACTGACGAACTCATCTGGACACAAGCTGATCATGGCTTATACTCCCCAAAATTTGGTTATCCCATCATCCAATCTGCGCACAGACCATTAGCACTCCTAGATTGGTGGGGAAAGCTCTGGAAACTCAAAGCACCGCCAAGAACGAAATTATTCATGTGGAATGTGCTCTGGAACAAGACTCCAACAGGGGATAATCTTGTGCATCAATTGTATTACAACCCGAACTGGTGTGTGCTATGTAAAAGGCTGAGGAAACCAACGATCATCTGTTCTTACATTGCCTGATGAATGCTCAGTTGTGGATACAAGTCTTAGATATGCTCTCCAAACCTATCAGATGGCAGGGTCAAACTATATCTGAAGCTTGGGATCACTGGAGAGTTGTAGCCTGTGACCAATGACACAAAAGCTCACTGTCTACCTCTCCTCGTCTGCTGGTCAATTTGGCTAATAAGAAATGGGATTATCTTCAAGGGAAAAGAGGCTAGATGGCCTCATGCAACTGCAAAAATCATTGTTGCCTATCATGAGATACCAGACAAGGATCACACTCCTACAAATTGAATAGTGTCCCATGAATCGATTGATTACACTAGTCCATGGGCTTATTTCAATGGTGCAACCCAAGCACAGGGATGTGGAGGTGGAATTTTACTCCATCTAACTGAACACCATCACTACAAAATACAAATGGGGTTGGAAGTAGGAACCAACAATTATGTTGTACTGATCATCCTTAGGCATCTTTTCATTTTGCATTGGCTCATTCATGCAATAAATTATAGATTTTTGGTGATTCCAAAATCAACATAAATTGGTTCAGTAACATTAATACATGTCATCCACATTCACTTAGAAACATATTGGATGAAATACAGATCTACAAAGCACAATTTAACTCTGTTACTTATCAACATATTTATAGGGAACGTAACTCAGCTGCTGACAAATTATCCAAGGAGGCTACGGCACATCCTAGAAGCCTGTGGGTGATACAAGAACAGATTGGTGAAGAGCAATATCAATACTATCACCGGCCCTACATTGATAGGGCATATCCTAGGGTGGACATGCCCTAATTTACTTTTGTTTATTATCAGCAGTTTATAGCTTCGCTATTGCCGATGTTTATGTATATATTTTATTTATGTTACAAGACTTATCAGTATACCCTACGTGGTAATATATGTACAACACTATCTCTTATTGAATGGTCTTAGTCATACCTTATTTTTGATTATTACTTGAAGGCTTTGGCCAGTAGATATGCATATGCCACAGGCATCTACTACATGTGATTTTTCAAATTAATGGAAAGTTACGATTTTTCCTTGGGAAAAAAAGACACTTCTAGGCCGAATTTCCAGAAACAATTTCTGGCTTTGGAGATCTCTTGTATTCTAGCCTCTCCACAAAATTTCATGGCTAGAACACATTTGATGCTACAAAAACTAACACTCCCTCTTAGCAAGGAATGTGTTCTAGCGTTGTTGCTT
Organism: Pinus taeda; assembly: GCA_000404065.3. Classification (NCBI taxonomy): domain Eukaryota; kingdom Viridiplantae; phylum Streptophyta; class Pinopsida; order Pinales; family Pinaceae; genus Pinus; species Pinus taeda. Next base: position 188,815 of record APFE031419123.1, read on the forward strand.
CCTATAGCAACATTCTATCTCTGCATCATCTATTGTTATGCTGCTAATGTCTGGCTGTTGTTGCCCACCAACTACTGCGCAACTCTGATATATGTTGCATCTGTGTTACTGCTGATCTTGCCATACTGCTGCCAACACTGCAACTCCCTCTCATTTGTTGCATGTTGCAACTGTAACATCTGCAACATCCAAAATAACTTGTCCCTGCTACTGAAACGGGTTCTCCACCATACCCATCTGTTCTATGAAATAGACGAACTTTGCTCTCCCTAGAGCTTTTGTGAGTATATCTACAACTTGCTCTTATGTTGGAACATATTGTAGCTAGACTGCTCCTTGTTGTACACAATCTTTGATGAAGTGACACCGAATATTGATGTGCTTCGACTTGTCATGAAACACAGGATTCTTAGATAGCTTTATGCAACTCGGATTATCACAATAGACATTGGTCGCCTCCATCCTCCGCGTGAACAAGCTTACTAACAATTTCCGAAGCCATATAGCTTTGCACGTAGCTGTGCTAGCTGCCATATAATCTGCTTCTGCAGAGCTCAGTGCTACTGACTTCTGCTTCTTGCTACACCAAGAAACCATCCCTGATCCAACATTGAAGTAGTACTCGGAGGTACTTTTCCTGTCCACTGAACTGCTTGCCCAATCTGCATCTGTGTATCCACAAAGTCTGACATCATCCTCTCAAGTATATTTCAACGCATACTCGACTGTGCCTCGAATGTACCTAAGAATATGCCTTGCTGCTACCCAATGTACCATTTTCAGTTCCACCATGAACTTATTAAGGGTATTGACTGCGAAGCAAACATCTGGCCTAGTGTTGACCAGAGACCCAATGAGCTGTCTATTCAAGGTGGGGTCGACATCCTTGTCATCTGATGCATCTATCTTCTTCAGTTGGTAATCATGGGTGTAGACATGGGTCTGCAATCTTGTATTTTGAACCTCTTTAGAATATATGTAGCGTATCTTCCTTGCCCAAGGAAGATCTTCCCATCTTTTTGCCACACCTCCAGTGCTAGGAAATAATGCATCAACCCCAAATCCTTCATGTCAAATTATGCTGCTAGGTTCCTCTTGCAATCCTGTATGAGCCTTGATGATCCTGTCAAGAATAGATCATCCACATACAAAACTAGAATGAGGGTCTCATCCTCTACCATCAAATAGTAAAGGTTGGGATCTGCGTCACTCTTTATGAACCCCATCTGCTCTAAGTAGGTGTCAATTTTTACCTTACCATGCCCTATGAGCATGCTTGAGCCTGTATAGAGCCTTCTTTAATTTTCACACAAGTGTGTGCCTCTCCTGAGTCTCAAAGCCCTCTAGTTTTTCCATGTACACTTCCTCCTCTATCGCTCCGTTCAAGAAGGCTGTCTTGATGTCCATATGGTGAATCTGCCATCCCATCTGAGCTGCTAGAGATATAACTGACCGAAAGAAGTGTATTTGGCAACTGGGGCGAAGGTTTCCTCATAATATATCACTTCCTTTTGTGCAGACCCCTTTGCCTTGAACCGAGCCTTGTATTTTTCCACACTTCCATTTGCCACATATTTGATCTTATAGATCCACCTCGAAACTAAAACTGATATGTCTTCTGGCCTAGGCACTACCTCCCAAACATGATTCATCATGATAGAGCTATACTCTTATATCATGGCATCTATCCACACCTGATGTTGTGCGACCTCCTGAAAGCTGGAAGGTTCTACAATTTGAGCTACCAATGCTTGGTACCTGTCAGGTTGTCTACGGTATCTCTTGCTCGTCTTAGAAGTTCCAATAAACTCTTCTGCATCCCTTAATGTCTAATGAACCTGTCTACTGGCTTGACCACTAATCGTGGGAGTTTCTGCCAGTTCCTCCTCATCCTGTCTCTGCTACTCCATCTACTGAGAACTCCCCGGATTTCATGCACCTGAGGAAATACTGGTACTGGTCACAATACTTGACTCGTGTGATCGTCCCCCTGCTTGTCCCACTAGCAGCGCTTGTGGCTGCCCCTGCTGCTGGATTAAAGGAGCTTCTACTGACTGATTTTGATCACTTGCAGGCATCTCACAAGACCTCCTGAAAGCTCGGACCTCCATGAACTTCACATCTCACCTTACTACTATCTTCCCACTGCTATGAATGTAGATTCTGAATGCCTTTGAGGTTTCGCTGTACCCAATGAAAAACCCCTTCTCTGCAATCTGATCTAGTTTGGTCCTTTTATCATCTGGCACGTGACAATAAGCAACACTACCAAAAATTCTGAGGTGGCTGACTTTAGGCTTTTTCCCCGAGAAGGCTCCTTTTGGCATTTTCTTCCCCAATGCTCTATGAGGAATCTTGTTTTGAATATGCACTGCCCTGTTACATGCTTCTGCCCACAAAAATCTGGGTAGATCTTGGTCATATAACATAGCCTTTGCAACTCCAACAATGGTTTTGTGTTTCCGCTTCGCTACACCATTTTGCTGTGGATTATATGGAGTTGTCCACTCTCTCTTGATGCCTACCTTGGCATAGAAATATGTGAAGTTTTATCAATATACTCTCCACCATTATCTGAGTGAAGTACCTTGATCTTCTTCCCTGTCGCATTCTCCACGAGAGCTTTAAAATATCTGAAACGATCGAAGACATCATCCTTGGTCTTCAAGAAGTAGATCCAGGTTTTCCTAGAATGATCATCAATAAAGGTGACGAAATATCTGGCACCGCTGAGAACTATATTGGACATCGGGACACAAATATATGAGTGTATAAGTCCTAACATGCCATCAAATTTGCTATCACTCCTTGGAAATGTCGCCTTAGCATACTTCCCAAGTACGCACCCACTGCACACATCATTGTGTTCAGTTCTTAGTTCAAGAACCCCTGTTACGATTTTTTTGAGCATCTTGAGTGCTCCATGATGTAGATGTCTCATTCTTCTGTGCCATAATTCATTCAGCGCCTTCCCACTGCTACTGTTATTGCCTATCAGTGCCATTGGAGAATCGATTTGTAATCAGTACAACTTGTTACTTGGAACTCCAATCTGTCTTACCTTCTTCTAGATTGAGTGTTTGACATACATTCCCTTCCATATGAAGGGAAAATTGTACCCTTTATCCTGTAACTGGAATACTAAAATCAGGTTCATACCTGATCCTGGAATATGAAATACATCTGAAGCATTGATGCTTACACTTGACTCCCCCTGAAAATCTATGGTACCTCTCCCTGTTGGAATACATTTCGTTCTATTTCCCATAGTAATCTGGAAATCCATTTGCTCCTCTTTGTAAGTAGAGAAATATTCTCTAACCCCTGTCATGTGAGTTGAAGCTCCACTATCTATGTACCGGATTCCTTGTGAATTTTATCCTACTAAGCAAGCAAATTTGTCTTCCAATCTAGAATACAAATCTGAAGTTTCTTGAATGTTACATTTGTCCATGGTTATATTGGAACAAGTTTAGTGTGTTATTTCTCTTTTCCTCCTGATGCGGATTCTGCTCTGCAACTTGCAGCAAAACTCTTTGCGTCCAACCAGTATTCTGTTCAGTGAAAATCTAAGTTGCAATTACTCCCTCTGATTGTTGGAATCACTAATCTGGGCAATTCAATTTTCCTGCCTCCTTCCAACTGAAAAATCGAATTGCTGCTGTAGCAACTTGAACTGCCCGTTTTGGGCTCTGCACAATCTCTCTGGGAATTTTGATCTGCCGCTCCCTCTGAACAACAGAGTTCCTTTCTCTGCTTCTGAGCTTTCTGGTTGATCAATTATGCTTTGATACCTTGTGAAATTTTATCTATCGCAGCTACTGGAGATTATACTTCTAACTCAGAAATTAATTCGACAATTTATTTACTACGACAAATAACGAATAAAATCACAACCGCAATTTTCACCATAAAAACACTGCGGAAAATAGAACACTGGAAACTGAGAAATTCTAGCACTTGCAATAAAATTGACAGTTATTTTTAGACAATTGTCCCCGGAAAAACCCAACTTGGGAAAACCAGTGCAACAGATGAGGGTTTTATTATTAATGTTCAGCGGCAATTCTGAGTACAATAATTTAATTTAGATGCCCAATTGGCAATCTAATCTGAAGAAAACACTGGCAAAAATATTGTGAGAATTTTCTCTCACGCCATAACTATTTTCTACCTCTGAAATAGTTTCCCCAACCTCTATGCTGAGATGCCTGTGTCAACCTCTGCGCTGAGATGCCTGCGCCAGCCTCTGCACTGTGCCTACGTTTGGCCCTCTGAAGATTTCAGCCTTCCTTCCTTAGACTCTTTCGAGAAATAAGAACTTTCTCCTAGAATGTTGCTACTCTCCTCTTCCGCCTACTAATCACCCTCTGGCTCTATCTACTTTGCTGAGCTATTGCTATTGAAAAAATCGAGTTGCCTGGGAAATTGAGTATCTGCACTGGAAGATCTCCATCACCACATCGACTTTCTTTTATAATGCACTATTGGAGCATCAACGACCAAGATTAAAATTTAACCAATGGCTAAGATCATTTATGGGTCGATCCATGTGAATTTTTAGATGATCTATGCTTTATCTCAATTATTATTGATTAATTAACCATATTCCCTAAGTTTAGACTTAGGAAATATTTAAAAATTGGTTAATTGGTTAATAGACTTAGAAACTTCTAGAAGGAATTTCCAAAAACGATCTCTGGGTTTTGGAGATCTCTTGCATTTTAGCCTCTCCACAAAATTTTGTGTCTAGAATACATCTAATGCTACAAAAACTAATAGGATGCAGTTTCCAAAATCCTTTTGAGAACCAAAAGATGTTCTTGAAAGAGAAGTTCAAGACCACTAGGATGCATAAGGGCGAAGTAGTCACTCCTTATCTCACCAGAATTCAGAGTGTCCAAGATGAGCTTGCAACCATTGGAGAAGCACCTCAAGAGAGTGATCTGGTGATCCGTAAACTGCCATGGATATTCCACTAGACAGTTCATCACAATAAATATGATAATATTATATTAAAACTCTAAAAATTATACACTATTACAGTTTTATTAAACTTAAAGATCTGTAGATTTAATTGTAATTAGTGGATGCATGTGAATAGAAATTGTACAGAAAAATAGAGAATGACAAAATAAGCTCATACACACACATACGACACAAAATATGCTCTGGGAAACCCTTTTAGGATAAAACCCAGCTGGAAGGTGAGCCCGCTTCGCTCTCTTTCTCTGTTTGGAAATATGGTTGTAGGTACAAAGAAGTAAGGCCTGTGGGCCGTGGCCTGATACAGTGCACAAATCCTCCCTGTGTACTCTACCTCCTCTCCCTCTTGGCTATCTTTGCTCAGCTCTAGAACAAAATGCTCTCGAAAGAATGGAATGCCTCTTCCTCCTAGTGGCCTGGTTATAACATAGCCCGATAGCATACTAGTGGTTAAGTTTGACTACATCTACGCTTAACTAGAGTTACAATATAGAGTCTTTTACATCACAATCTTGTGGCTAGCCCATTTTACATGAATAATGAGGGCTAACGCGACATTCTCTCAAACCAAGGTGGTGAAAACAGGAAGGTCAACTTCTAAGTGACATAACTTTTGCATACAGAGTTTGATTGACGTGATTCTTGCACTGTTGGAAAGGTCTTTGTGTGTAGAATAGCATGAAAGTTGGATGCTAAAGCAGTAAAGTTTTACCCCCAAAAAACGTCGATAGATGCCTCAAAACGCTTCTTGAAGGTTTCAGAGCCCAATTTGCAAAGCTAGATCCCGCCAGTAAAAACGGTCCCCTACGCTGATTCCTCCACTTTTTCCACTTTGAATACATCGAGATGGATGACAAACTATATAATGATCCAATTCAGATCAACTGGTGTGTACAACGATCAATGGTTCCACTCAGTAGCAGGCTACCTTTGTCCAAGGTATCACTAGACAAGATAATCTAGCAAGTTGGGATCAATTATGGGCTTATTTCACACAGGAGGAGATGAGGCTTGCTTTGGTTGAGAGAAATATTAGTGGCATCAGTAGCAAAGGATCAAAGAGTGTGAAAGAGGAGGAGAATGTAGCCCTTGCATCGTAGGGGAAGGCAAAGAAAGGTCCTAGTTAGTAACAAGGCCCACAGGGAGGAGAAAAGAAGAAGAAAGATCTGTTGAATATTAAGTACTTCAGATGTGGTGAGTTCGGTGACTACAATACCCAATGTCCGAAAAGGAAGAAGGACAAGAAGGAGAAGCACGAGCAAGCGGCAGCTTCGAAGGAGATTGATAATTTATCTTCTAGATTGGAGGACGAATTTGCTTTGTATGCAGCTATACCTCTAGGAGAGAGGCGGGGTTACATTGAATTTTAGTCACCAAAGTTGTAGAGTTTTGGGTAGGGTCCATAGAATAGGAGCAACATTTGAAGTGTAGTCCTCTCATGGATCATTACCCTTGCTACAGGGGCCCACAATTTTAGTAGCAGATGGATTAGTGTCAGCATGGTGTAGTCAAATCTTAAGGGACGATTGCAGTGCTTGTTGCAGTGATTTATTAAGGGGCACAAAACCAGTCAGGGTGCATACAAACTAGTGTAGAGACTAGTAGTAGTCAATGACTTAGGAGACAGTTGTAGTTTACAGACACAGTTGATTCAGAGTTTGGTTCTCAGTTGCAGTAGCATGAGCTCAGTTGCAGCACATTGCAGTGTCAACGACAATGCAGATGCAACATGGTTCAGTGACAGAGTGGCAGATGAATCAGAGTATGTGCAGTAGTTGGTGGGCAGTGACAGGTTGTCACAATTGTCAGACATCAGCAGTGCATGGGAGGATGTTATGAGATGGAGAGAACACCTTTCTTGCTAAGAGGGAGTGTTAGTTTTTGTAGCATCAAACATGTGTTCTAGTCTCAACATTGGTTAGAGAGGCTAAAAAACAAAAGATCTCCAAAACCCAGAAAAAGTTCTAAGAGAAAACACCTAGAGATGGCTCAATTAAGTTAATTGATCAATAATGAAATATTTCTTAAGTCTAACTTAGGAAAAGTGATTACTTAACAATACTTAATTGAGAAAGATGATAATTCTCTATAAACTAACATGGATCGAGTTTGAATTGATATTAGTCATTGATAGGGTTCTAATAATGGTCGTTGGTTCACCAATGAGAGATTATAAGAGTAACTCAATGGGTAAATGGAGAATAGACTAGTGAGGTCAAGTTCCTTGGCAAATCGAGCTACCCAGTTGTAGAGATCAATCAAGGGAGAGAAGTTCGAGTTGGAATGGATGTAGAGACAAAGAGGGTGATCTGGGTGGTTCCAGAAATAGAAGTGGCCTTGGAATCACTGTTGCACGAAGCAGGGACGTTTTTTGGAAGCGGGGACGCGGAAGCGTCATTTTCCAAAAATCTAGGAAGCGAAGCATCTGCTATATATATATATATATTTTATATTTTTTTGCATTGTATACTTCCAAACAAACATCCCAAATACCAATTTAGTTGTAGAAGACATGAAAACATGCATATTTTTGCATAAATCAAGATAGATATAACATCCATTGTACATTAATGATTAATTATTCGAGCATCAACCATCTAGATGCATCAACCATCTAGAATCTAGATTCTTCTCCTCTTGTCTGGCCTTTGCCTCTACCTCGATTGTCTAGGGATATTAGCCAACATTGCCCAATTTTGATCAAACTACCTGATTCAAGACTTAAAATATGGTAGAAAAAGCTTAACATGCTTGATCGATGATTTTGACTTGATTGAAAGGTAATTTTTTGCTAAGGGTGTGCTGCGTGACAAAGGAGTTCAACAATTAACACCACCAACACTAGGGTACATATAGGGCTTGGTGCTCTTGATTAAATGCTAATCGCATACCTTCATACTTGATATAATCTAATGAAATGCCACAGTCCCATTGATCCTGAATTCCTGAAAACTGTTAAGTCTGCTGAATTTTGAATAGGATATGAAATTCTATTTTCTCTATATGAAGTCCAATGAGGCTGGAACCACTCTCAAACATCCTGAGTCATTTCATGGTAATGTTAAAAATTTAAGTAAAATGATGAAAATGAAAAATAAAGGAGAATGTCACTTTTATATTTTTTTTGCCTTCATTCCTCACCCTAACCCAAGGTGGACCCACCCCCAATAAGCAAACTCACCTAAAATTAAAAAAAAAATTGAAAAAAAAACGATTTTCTAAACAGCGCGAAGCTTTTCCGAAGTTGTACGGAAGCGCCACGCTTCGTACTGCCGAAGCGCCGTACGAAGCGCGCTTTCAAGTCACACTTTCGAAAAGTCCAGGAAGCGGCAAAAAATTCGGAAGTGCGCTTCCGGTGAAGCTTCCTAGGCTCTTCCGCACGGGACGCGCTTCCGGGCTTGGAACCGGGGGGGGGGGGGGGGGCGCTTCATGCAACATTGCTTGGAATAACTCAAAAATCAAAGTCATCAGATTGAAATGAAACCAAGACTAGATCATAGTGCTCGACGTCTTGATTCCAACAGTGTAAACAACACCCAAATTTGAGTTCGTATGCTCAAGTTATAGACGGTCAAAGTTATGATCAAACTAGGCCAAGTGGTAATCACTAACAAGGCAACAATTTGGTAGAGTCCCAATGAATGGAATCCGGTCACTGGAATGGGTGAATTTTTCGACTCCTTAATTTGTCCAGTAACCCTTAAAATCTAGTGAATGGTTTTTAACTATATAGTTTAAAAAAATTAAAATTAAAAATTAAATTTGGGGGTGGCGGGCCAGCACCCCCGCCAGCCCGCAATGGTAATAGTTAACATGGGCCAGGCCACTGGGAAACCTGGGCCCGCAAATCATATGGCAACGGTATATGATATACAATGACTATCAAAATGGAGGGGAGCCGACGAGGGTCGAACCCGCCCGGCCCGCCAATCGGGCGGCCCCATATATATTTATATATTAATCCAAAACCGCCGACTATATTAAAAACTCAAGCCATGTTTTTCAAACAAATCCACACCATATTTGGTGTGGGTAGGCTTTGAACTCGACCTGCCCCCAACGCATACGACTTTGTCCCCAACACATACGACTCTGCCACCAACAACCCACGACTCATTCGTTGAAAGCTCCGCCCCACACCACATATAAAAAGTCACTTGCCATTCAACCGAGGGGAGGAGGTGGCAGGACCGAGAGCCAAATTCAAGTTTGTGCAGATGGATCCAGGAGCACCCAGGCCGGAACCGTGCCCACGGGAGCATGGAAACCAAGAAAGATTCTGGAAGAATCTTGGGAGAATATTCTTGCAGGGAATCTAAAGATTCCTTGGAGCTCCAGAGGTCACTTGCTTAGAATTTGACAAATTTATAGTCCTTTTTATACGATTCCGTGCCACGAATCTAATGGTGATGTCCGTTTCTATATCTGAGCTCTGCATTTTTTGTCCATGACAAAGATTGGAGGTATAAGGGTCATTTATGTAAAGTTGATTGTAATTTATTCCTTTGCTGCCCCTTAATGAAAGAAGGCCTCCCCACTTTGAGTAGGGCCGGAGACGTAGCCCACATTGGGTGAACTCCATAATTAAATGGTTTGTACCCCTTTGATCTCATGGTTGCTTTATGATTTTCGCTTCTTTTTAATGTGTTAAGTTACTTGGTTAACATGTTCTTTTATATGCAATTCAGTATGCATCCCTGAAGTTAAAAGATCTGGATCAAGTTTGGTATCAGAGCAGGTCTTCTTGATGCGAGTTGCATGAGTGAATGCTAACCAGAAATAAGCTCCAAAGAGGTGAAGGAAAACTTAAATCTTTTGATCCCAAAGCAGGGCGTGCACTACAAAGACGAAACATGGCAGATGAGGAAGTTCGAATGGAGGAAGAGCGAAATTATTGCAAGATCTTCTTCACTATGGCAGAGAAAGTTGACAAGTTGTTTGCAGAATATGAGAAGACAATCAAGTCTGAGAAAAAGAACCAGATGATCATGCCTCAGTAAATCATGAAGGTGGAGGAGATGAGCCTCCTCCTTCTCCGTCCTCTAGTGAGAGTTCTTCTTCTTCCTCTTCTCTTCATTCTAAAAGGCATCATAGGAATGCATTTAAAAAGCCATTTTTCATGTTGGATGTCAAGTTTGATTTACCTATATTTAGTGGAGAATCTAATGCAGAAAAGCTAGATAACTAGATAAGACAGGTTGAATTGTATTACTGCATACAACAAATCAAAGAGGATGAAGCCAAGATCCATCTAGCATTCCTTTGATTGAGTGGCACTGCTCTCGTTTGGTGGGAAGAAAACCTGCAGAAAGATGGTAAGAATAGTCATAAACTTCTTTCATCATGGTCTGAGTTTGTCTCTGCTATAGGAGGACAATTTTGCCGATTGGGCTATAAACAGAAAGCCATGATCAAATGACAACATTTGAAACAAAGTAAAGGTCAAACTGTTCAAAATTTTACAGAGGAGTTTTGAAAACAAGCATTAGCATTTGATGTTCTACTAGACACTTCTGAGATGTTGATGAAATATATGGGCTCTTTGCATAGTTATTTGTGTCATTCATTGTTATTGTTTGAACCTAAGTCTCTTGATGAAGCTAGTGTGAAGGTTGTACATCTTGAAAGCAGGGGGGAACATGAGCAAGATGATCACCCAAAGAGGGTAGCAACAACCAAGAGAAGAGAAGCAATGCCCTCTTGTATTCATTATGAGAAAAAAGGGCATGATGAGAAGAATTGTTGGAAATTGCATCTAGAATTGAGACCTAAGAGGAATGATAGAAAATAGAAGTAGAAGACAGTTACCACTGTGCAATAAGTCCAAGAATTTAAATCCGAGGATGATGAGAAGATCACAATTGCGAGATTTGCAGGTGGTGGACCAATTGACCTGGGATCAGACTCAGGTGATGAATGAGGATTGCAACTCTTGGGATGGCAGCTGACAGAGCCATTGACTTGGGTTCCGATTTAGGCAATGAGACAAAGATTTCAGCAGATGTTGTGTCAAAAATGAAAAGGGCACCAAATGTGGCATGGCTCCAAGAACTCGAAGAAATCAACCAAAGGATTCAAACGAAGAACGCTGAACTAAGGAGATTCCTACAAGAAGCAGAGAAGGAGAAAAAAAGGTTGCAACATCAGTTACAAGCCAAGGAGGAAGCCTTGGGAAAGTTGTAGCATAACAAACCTGAGGTAGAAAGTGATTCTTCAGTTTCATTTACTTTTTATGATGACGATTTCACGGCTTTTGAGAAACATACTACAGGAGTTGGATCAAAATTGTTGAAGAAAATGGGGTATCAAGGAAAGGGCCTCGACATTAATAGCCAAGGCATTGTGAATCCCATCAAAGTGGAGGAATTGCCTCATTATGTAAGACTTGGATATGTCAGAATAGAGGTTGGGGAATGATCCAAGATAGCCAGTAACCAACCAATCACAGATGATGAGAGCACTTCATCACATTCCAGTGATAATGAGGGTTCCTCGGGCACTTATCAGAGGCGCGCTAGAAATAAGCGCTCCAAGACGATTCAGAAAGTTTGGAGGGGAAATGCTAAAATTGGCAACTAGGGCCAAACTCCATGTGGGTCATCTTATTTACGGAAGCTGATATTTTTCTTGGATACCTCTCATCAAGAGGTGTAGGATTGATATAAAGATCATCTGATTCCGATAAGTATTCATGGAGTTATGAATTTATTTTTGTTATAAGACAATTCATCAAGGTTGGCCAGCAACCAAATAACCCACACATGTGCTCAACGTTTTAGTATAAAAAGAGGTGACTTGATAGTCATTTCTACACACACTTCACTCTTGATTTCTCTCGACTTGTTCTGGGTTTTAATGGAAGAGAAATCTAGGAGAGGAAGCCCTAAATGCAGAAGGTAAGGAGCCCTAGCATGAGACCTAGACGCAGTCAACAAGGAAGCCTAGACGCTGGTCTAATCCAGCCCTAACCGCAGTCAAACAAGGTGGTCTTAGCCGCAGAAAATGGAGGGCTGAGTTGCTATAAAAGAGGCTGAGGTAGGGCAGACTGTTTCAGGGCTGCGTAGAGGTGCCTTGGGTGCAAGAAAGGGCTGTGTATGATGCTATATGGAGAGGCCTAAACACAGGTCCTATGCTGCTGTTCTAAAGATCCCTAGCCGCAGTCAATAAGTGGATGTCAACTGCCGTAGTCCTAATTCTAGCCTCATCCTAACTGCTGGTCAAGGAAAACTGGCTGCAGTCCTTGTGGGGTTGACTGTGGGATAACATGGAGGCTATAACAGTATGCTCTAACTAATAGAGTTGGAGCAACATGCCAATATGTGAGCATAGGTAGGACTGTTGATGGCCCAACCTAAAGGCTGCCCAGAATTCCAATGCAGCAAATAGAAAAGTTCAGCAAGGCACAACAATGCCACTTGGGACAGCAAAGTGGTGAGCATAGTGCAGCAATGCCACATAGGAGCAGCAAAAGCACATTGGGGCAACAGTGGCAAGCATGGTGCTGCAAGGGACAACAACATGGTAAATAGGACAGCAGCAACAGCAAAGTGCAGCAAATGCAATCATGGTGCTGCAAGGGACAACAACATGGTAAATAGGACAGCAGCAACAGCAAAGTGCAGCAAATGCAATCATGGTGCCGCAGTATGAGTAGTGACAGCATTGTGATAAGGGGCAGCGTGATGTGAAATGCTACGGCAAAATGATGGGCATCTTGACAATGTGAAGTGTAGCATGTTGTGTGCAGCACTTGCTAGTATAGTACAGTGATATTAAATGCTACAATGAGATGCAGGATGATGGGCACAGTAAAGTACATGATGAGGCAGCACTGTTAGGTGCAGCAAAGACGATAAGGTACAACAAGATGTTGCAGTATCGGAAGGTGCAGCAGTATGATGTGTGCAGCGTGGTAATGAGGTCCCGCATAGTAATGATGGGTGCAACACAATGCGGCACAGTGAGGTGCAGCATGATGACAAGGTGCAACACAATGCATGGTGATGGAGTCACCTGGGAGAATCAGTTGAAGCAACATATTTTTAACTGAGTTCAGCGACATCATGTATCATTTACTTAGAGATGATCTATGCTCTTATTTAGATAAGTCAAAGTGTTGACTTCTGTTGTATATGTACTCTCTCTCTCTCTCTTTCTCTGTGTGTGTGTGCTGAACTATTAAAGAACATATAAGAAGAATTGATCAAGGGTTTCCCCACATTGGGTTTTCTCCCTGGTTAGTGCCACATCTTATGTCCTCTTGTCTTGGCTTGTCTTCTGCAATTTATGTTTATGTTCTATCCGCAATTTACTATTACGCTGATATGATTGCTAATCTAGAAAATATATTGAGCTAATCGTGAAAATTGAAATAAATTGCTCTAAGTAGAGAACATGCCTAAAATTTAACATGGTATCTAAGGTGAGGTGAAGACAAAGCCCAAGTAAGAGTGAAAGAGCAATCACCAAAGACATTTGGGAAAGGACAAAAGGCTCAATGGCTCCCTCATCCCTCTTCAAATTCACTAAGGGTGAAGTCGAAGCAGAGAACATTATCAGAATGGCGCAATGGAATCTTTTGATGGCCTACCTAAAGATCACTTCAATGGGAAGTACGGATCTAAGGGTGGAAGGAAAGGCAGATGCCTTGTTTGTAATAAGTTCGGCCATTATGCGAAGGAGTGTCCGAATGGCAGGGACACATCACTTGATGAAGAAAACAATCATTCCAGGGACATCTTCAATGATCGAAGGAATGACAGGTAATGTAGGCCATCAAGGAAATAGCGGACTCTTCGAAGAAAGCAAGGAACCCCAGGTATGAAGAATCAAATGTTGTTTCTGATAAGATAAAAGAGAATTATCTTATATTGGCCCTCTCCTCCAGATTCTTTGGGAATCTGGCTTACTGATTGTAGTGCTTCAAGGTACTTCATCGTTAGAAAGGTGCTCTCTCTAATTTGGTAGAGATGGAAACACTCGTGGGATTATACTTGGAGTTAATGCCACCTATCCCGGAAAGGGTGTAGGGAATATTACCTCTCAATTGAATGAGGGTAACTCGATTCATTTAAAAGAAGCTCATTATGTACCTGATCACAAGAAGAACTTGGTGTCCATTTCGGCAATGGAAGTCAAAGGTTTCAGGGTGGCATTCATTGATGGAAAGGTACGTGTTTGAAAATAGAATTTTCAAAGATGCTTTTACTCATGGGTTCAGGGTTGGCAATTTGTATCGAGTTGTAGGATGGTCCATTGGGGACCATGTTAGTTGTCACATCTCATCTATAGCACCGGAGGTCTACTTATTATGGGGCCCTACCCGATGTGAGTCAGATGGTGTCAGGATGCCTGAATTCAAAAAGAGCATGAAGGTACATGTCTGAGATGTACCAGAGGAAAATATTACAAGGGGACCATTCCCCTCATTAGCAGGTCCACTGGTGTGGAACAACTCGAGGAGTTTGAGATTCCTGATCGGGAATTTCATGTATGAAGGTGGAAGAAAGCCCTCTATGGCTTGAAGCAAAACACCCCGAGCTTAGTATGAGGGGATTGATAGCTGTTTGTTGAAGCTGAGATTCACTAGGAGTGAAGCTGATCCAAACCATTGCTTGAAGGTTGTGGATGATAGACCTCTCATACTAGCACCTTATGAGGACAACCTATTTTTGACGGGTGCAGACCCTCTCATTTGCAAAAGTAAGAGGGAGTTGGATTCCGGATTTGGAATGGTAAACTGCAAGCTCGTGACTACCTCGATGGAGCTTAACTTTAAGAAGTTATATGATAGTGATGTCGGACCAAATTTGGGAAATGCTTCTGAGTTTCATAAACTCATTCGCATTGATGTTCTTGGTGAACTTTCGTCCGGATATATGTTTTGCAATTAGCATGTTGGGCTCATATTTGGTTAAGCCTCACTGAATTGGTGCCAAGAATCTTCTGAAATATATTCGGGGCACAATCTCTCATGGATTGAGATACATTGTCGGAAATGTGAAGTTGCATGATTATTCAAATGTTGATTGGGTAGGCAATGTGGAGGATTACAAGAGCACTTCTGGGTGCTGGTTCTCTTTGGGTTTTGCTTCGATATCCTGTATGAGCATGAAGCAAAAGACGGTTGCTTTGAGCACTACTGAGACCGAATACATAACTACGAGTATGATCTCGTGTGAAGCTGCCTAGTGGTGGAAGCTCTTTAGTGAGTTGTTTGTACACATGATGGATACCACCGTGATCTTCTGTGTCAACTAGGGGGGATTCGATTGTTGAGGAATCTCGTATTGCTCCAGCATATAGACATCAACTACTACCTTATCTGGGATATGGTACATCGATGAGCCGGGAGGCTCCATCGCATTGAGACTGATGTACAGGTCGCAGACTTTCTATCAAAGCCCCAGGGAAAGTTCAAATTTGTGACTTTCCCGAACGACTTGGAATCGTTGAGAGACCTTTTTATGAGGGTCCTGCATGATGCATGCATTGAGCTCTGGGAGCATCAGGGGGCTTGGGGTACTTCTTGGAGCAACAAGTGACCATAGGGCTACTCACCTTCCCCTAATGGTGCACTGTGTACAGGGTGAATGGCTCAGCCTTCCCATGTGATACCCCATGGCGACTTAGGGATAGCATGAGTGGTTCTCCTGTCGAGACATCCTACCCATGTAGTCTGGGACTCATGGGAAGCACCTCTCATCTGGCCAATGAGCAGGGAAATGGGGTTAGGGACCATAGTAGTACTATCGATGGATGCATCGTTGTATCTACTATACTCCTTATGCTAGGATGACCTCCATTGATTTGGGATCAATCAAACTGATCTGGGATGAGTATGAGTGGTTTGAGACACTCTCTTGTGATATTTGTCTGGGATCAATGAAACTGACTTCAGGTCAGTAAGAGTGATATGACTCACTCTCTTGGAACTGATATGGGATCAGTAAGAGTGGTATGACACACTCTCTTCATAAGGAACTGACTTCGGGTCAGTAGAGAATGGTATGAGACATTCTCGATCAATTCTTCTTCTTTATGGTTCAACAGAGCGGAGCAGAGCAGTGCAGGGCACTGTTGGAAAAGATAGTACAGTCTGGGAGATGGATGAGCAGATGGAGTTCTCCCTAGTTGAGAGGGAGTGTTAAAATTGGCAACTAGGGCCAAAATCCATGTGGGTCATCTTATTTATGGCAACTGATATTTTTCTTGGATCCCTTTCATTGAGAGCTGTATGATTGATCTAAAGATCATCTGATTCCGATAACTATTCATGGAGTTATGAATTTATTTGTGTTATAAGACAATTCATCAAGGTCAGCCAACAACCAAATAACCCACACATGTGCTCAATGTTTTAGTATAAAAAGAAGTGTCTTGATAGTCATTTCTACACACACTTCACTCTTGATTTTTCTCCACTTGTTTTGGGTTTTAGTGGAAGAAAAATCTAGGAGAGGAAGCCCTAAATGCAAAAGGTAAGGAGCCCTAGCATGAGACCTAGACGCAGTCAACAAGGAAGCCTAAACATTGGTCTAATGCAGCCTTAAACGCTGGTCTAATGGAGCCCTAAATGCTGATTTAATCTAGCCCTAAACACTGGGCTAATCTAGCGCTAACCGCAGTCAAACAAGAAGGTCTTAGCCGTAGCAAATGGAACGCCGAGTTGTTGTAAGAGAGGCTGAGGTAGGGCAGACTGTTTTAGGGTTGCATAGAGGTGTCTTGGGTACAAGAAAGGGCTATGTATGATGCTATATGGAGAGGCCTAAACACAGGTCCTATGTTGTTGTTCTAAAGATCCCTAGCCGCAGTCAATAAGTGGAGATCAACTGCCACAGTCCTAATTCTAGCCTCACCCTAACCGCTGGTCAAGGAAAGTTGGCTGCAATCCTTATGGGGTTGACTGTGGGATAACATGGAGGCTACAACAGTGTGCTCTAACTAACAGAGTTGGAGGAGCATGCCAATATGTGAGGATAGGTAGGACTATTGATGGCCCAACCTAAAGGCTGCCTAGAATTCTAATGCAACAAATAGAAAAGTTCAGCAAGGCACAACAATTCCACTTGGGACAACAAAGTGGTAAACATAGTGCAACAATGCCACATAGGAGCAACGAAAGCACATTGGGACAGTAGTGGCAAGCATGGTTTTGCAAGGGACAATAACATGGTAAATAGGACAACAAGGACATGGTGCTTGTTGGAGCATGTTACAATGGGACAACAGCAACAAGAAGGTGCAGCAAATACAATAATGGTGCAATAGTATGAGTAGTGACAACATTGTGATAAGGGGCAACATGATGTGAAATGCTACAACACAATGATGGGCATCCTGACAATGTGAAGTGTAGCATGTTGTGTGCAACACTTGCAAGTATAGTACAGTGATATTAAATGCTACAATGAGATGCAACATGATGGGCACAATAAGGTATAGGATGAGGCAACACTGGTAAGTGCAGCAAGACAATAAGGTACAACAAGATGTTGCAGTACCAGAAGATTCAGCATAAGGTGCAACAGTATGATATGTGCAACGTGGTAATGAGGTCCAGCATAGTGATGATGGGTGCAACACGATGCAGCGCAGTGAGGTGCAGCATGATGACAAGGTGCAACACAATGCATGGTGATGGAGTCACCTGGGAGAATCAGTTGAAGCAACATGTCTTCAACTGAGTTCAGCTACATCATGTATCATCTACATAGAGATGATCTATGTTGTTATTTAGATAAGTCAAAGTGTTGACTTTTGTTGTATATGTACTATCTCTCTCTCGGCTGAACTATTGAAGAACATATAAGAAGAATTAATCAAGGGTTTCCCCACATTAGGGTTTGTCCTTGGCTAGCGCCACATCTTATGTCCTCTTGTCTTGGCTTATCTTTTGCAATTTATGTTTATGTTCTATTTGCAATTTACTATTATGCTAATGTGATTGCTAATCTCGAAAAGATATTGAGCTAACTGTGAAAATTGAAATAAATTGCTCTAAGCATAGAACATACCTAAAATTTAACAAGGAAGAATCATTGTAGTCACTGCAACGAGGTTGGACACCAAAGAGCCATGTGTTGGATGCTCCAGTCCCAGAAAGCACGTCTGAAGAAACTAGCGGAAAAGCTGTTCATCGAGCAAACCAGCTCTAGGATGATGGCCCCTTCACTTTGTTGAGTAAGAGATGGTTTTACTAGATATGGTAGTTCGTATGGCCACATTTTGTAAATCATGTGTTGCGAATAATTGTAAAATTGATGATGTGTTTTCCATCGCTTATTAAAGCAACGATGAATTTTTTGGCCTTTTGTTGATAGTTGGGGTACTGGTTTCTATTATTATGTAAACTTGACCAAAGAGTGTGTTATAAACTCTTGGCAAGTATGGGGTTGTTTGAGTCATGTGTAGTTTTGTATGTGATTGCAAAGAATGTACGAGATTTGCTTGCAATGCAGATGTTGAAAGTGTGACTTGACGAGGACACAGGCAGTTAATATTTGAATTAATATGGGTCGGGCCATCGGGAGACCCGGGCCCGCTCAAATTAGATGGCAACGACATATATATGATATACAATGACTATCAAAATGGATGGGAGTCGGCGGGGGTCAAACCTTCCTAGCCTGGGTGGGTCGGCCCGCCAATTAGGCGACCCGATATATATTTATATATTAATCCAAAACCACCGACTATATTAAAAACTCATGTTGTGTTTTTCAAACAAATCTGCACCATATTTGGGGTGGGCAGGTTTTGAACTCGATCCATCCCCAACACATATGACTTTGCCACCAATGAGCCATGGCTCATTCGTTGAAAGCTCCGCCCCTCACCACATATAAAAACTCACTTGCCATTCGACCAAGGGGAGGAGGTGGCGGGACCAAGAGCCAGATTCAAGTTTGTGTAGGTGGAACCAAGAGCGCCCATGCTAGAACCGTGCCTAGGCGGGCATAGAAATCGAGAAAGACTTTGGAAGAATCTAGGGAGAATATTCTTGCAGGCAATCTTAAGGGAATCTAAAGATTCCTTGGAGGTCTAGTGGTCACTTGCTCAGAATTTGACAAATTTATAGTCATTTTTATATGATTTCGCACCACGAATCCAATGGCGATGTCCATTTCTGCATCTGAGCTCTGCATTTTTCGTCCATGATAGAGATTGGAGGTATAAGGATCATTTATGTAAAGTTGATTGTAATTCATTTCTTTGTTGCCACTTAATGAAAGAAGGCCTCCCCACTTTGAGCAGAGCCCAAAGACGTAGCCCACATTTGGTGAACTTTGTAATCAAATTATTTGTACACCTTTGATCTCATGGTTGCTTTATGATTTCCGCTTCTTTTTCATGTGTTATGTTACTTGGCTAACATTCTCTTTTATATGCAATTCTGTATGCAATCTTGAAGTTAAAAGATTTGGATTAGAGGGAGTAGAGACAGTGATTCCGAAGGAGTTTCCGGTTCTAGAGAGTCAGTAGCAGGAGGGCCAAGATTTAGTCAGTGAGGCTGTGTAGGGACTGCGTAAATGGCTTTAGAGGAGCAGTTCGATTTAGCTAAAGAGAGGGTTGATGCAATTGCTAGAGGCCGGGAGAAATTATAGAAGACCAAGCGAGTCATTTTCAGAGGTTGAGTTGGGCAGAACGACAACATTAGAGCAACTTCTAGGTAGCACGAGTTTGGCCTACGCAGACGCTGATGCAGGGGAAATTTGAGTAACCTATTTGTGCTAGATTTGGAACTAGATCAGTGTCGGGTGAGACAAAAATTGTCTCGCTAATTTTTGGCCAGATTATCTTGTAGAGGATTGCCAAGTTTGGCATCCACATTGTACTCAAATTTTCGCTGCTACATAATAATAATAAAACCCTCATCTGCACCGGTTTTCCCACATTGGGTTTTTCCGGGGACACTTGTCCAAAAATAATGGTGTCAATTCTATTGTGCGTGTGCCCTATATTACTAAGTTCCATTTTTTATTTTCCGCAACGTTTTTATTGTGAAGAAATTGCAGTGTGATTTATTTGTAATTTTGTCGTAACAAAATAAACTACATAATTAATCACTTAGAAGAATAAATTCTAGTTGCTACATGTCAAGAAAATTTTCACAGAAACCACCTAATAAGGTTCATTATTAACCTCTCTAGCTGAGGGAGGTAACGCTAGTAAATGTCTAAAGCCCCAAATTTGGAAGGAAAACCCATTATGAAGTGTCCACTTCTGCCTCTGATTAGTAATCTTGTTTACTCAATTGCACTAATGGATTATTGTATTGGAAGCTGAAGAGACGCATTGGATCTTATACAAGATTGCAGGTGGGTTTTCATCTTGGACTTAGCCTCCCTATACGAGATCCAAGCCTTACAAAGGGTCACAATGGAATTTCTAGGGTGAGCGTTGAGAGCCATGGACCTCCACCCTTGCAGAGCATTGATTGCCACACCATGGGCTTCTTTAGCACCACTACTTGCTTGTTCGTTCCCTTAAAAGGCTTATTCGATTTAATTTTTGAGCTATCATGGTTGGCTTGTAACCATGGGTGGGTTACTTAGCACAATAGGCATAGGAGGGGCTTCATTTTTCATATTTTGAATTCATAGCACATGTATAAATAGTTGTCTTTAAGTATGATAGTTGTCCAATCAAGGACTCAAAAATAAAGAACAAATACAAAATGACATGACATATATAAATGTATCTCATTGTAATGAGGTTTATATATATTATATATATATATACAGTGCTTTCTCCATATTTATGTGCGAATTTCCTCCTATTAATGGCGAATTCAATATCGACTATGATGGATCAATTTTATTTGCATCCACTATATAAATAATATATATATATATATATATAAGTTGCACGAAACACCGAAAGTTTCGGAGTTTCCGAACAGGTACATTTAGAAACGTCACCTCCCAAAAATGGAAAAGTTGGTTGAAATGCCATATATATATATATTTATAAGTGAATAACACATTAACTTGCAAGAAAAAAAGGAATAAGATCCATAGATGACAATTTAGAATGAAAACCAAGTCTATATCCAGTTCCTAGAAGTTTCGTGCAACACATGTGTGCACACACACACACACACATATATATATCAGTGCTTTCTCCATATTTATGTTCCAATGTGCTTATCTGATGTTGTTTCTTTATATGTTTAAAATTAATATATATATATACACTATGTATTTTTTATATTTGCTGATTTTTTTAATTTTTATCTGATTTTTTTGCCGATTTTTCCAAAATGATGTTTTCTGGACCCTCAGATTTTTTTTCCGATTCTGATTTTTCAGCATTTCTATTTGCATGTTGTTTGTCTTCTATTTTGAGTGAATCATATTGTTGTTCTACATTTATTTTCTATACAATTTATATTTTCAAATTAGTAAAGCATCAAATAATTGACATCTTTCTTCACCCAAGATTCCATACAAGGCATTGGTTAACCTTTCATTGGGTGAAGTTATCTTATATAGGGAATCTTTCCATAACCCTTCAAGAGGAAGGTGGACTTAAAGAGTGGGGACTCGTGGCAAGGTGACAATGGACACTTGTCTTGTGCATCTCATCATAGCAGGTTGCAAGGACCTTGGCAACCTTGCTAGTTTGGGTGGTAACTTGGCCTTACCACAGGCGTAAGCTTACATAGAGATGAGGGTGTAGACGGGTTGATTATTCAAGGTGACTCAACTGTGCTCATTGACGCAATGCGTTAAATGTGCAAGATTTAAGCACTTGCCAAGGAGTTTAAATTGCTTCTAGAGTTCTTTTCTAAGACTTGTATCAAGTCTATATTTAGACATAAGAATGTTGAGATGGACGCAAATGGTTTGTCTTCGTTTACCATTGGTTATTATTGAAACACGGTAGCACTTTTCCTTTGAAATCAAATTTTGTTAGATTTAATTACTGTGTACTTAGTTTTTAGGGTTGCCAATAAAAGTAAATTATGTGAAGGTGAAGGAAAGTATAGAAGGGTTGAGTCAAATGAGAATATAATTTGGTGTTTTGGTTAAGGTCCCTTGGTTTCTTGAAGTTGAATATCACTTTGTCATGCCAAGTTCAATGCACTATTGTGATAGATGTAATATAGTCTAGTTTTCTGCCATTTATAAGAAGAAAGTGGAGTACAAGTAAACAATGAATAGATAAAGGTAGCACAATGGATCTTGACTAGGAGAAAAGTAGTTCAAAGATACCTATAAAAATATTGAAATGCACCAAGGACTCTACGCTCGTCAAATGTGGCACTGGGCCCCAACAAATTTAATGCATCAGGTGCATGGGCACCAATAATACAACGATCATAAATCTCCTCAATACCATTTGCATCAACAAGTATACCTGCAATTGCATGTTTACAATGAGACAACTTTTTGCATATCACCAGTTTAACTATTTAAGAAAGGATTTGGTGTAGTCAATTAATTACATTAATCCATGATCATTGATTTTAGAATTGAAGAGAAATATGAGAGCTAGAGCTAATAGTGGAGTCTCTTGTCAATTGTGATCAGGGTTCAAGTTTCTCAATAACTCACTTATATTTGTGCTGCTCGTGCTTGTGTGTGTATGTGCTTGGGAAAACAGGTGGGGCAAAAAAAAAAAAAAAAAAAAATTATGTTGATGGGAATAGAAAAACAGAAATTATTTAGATTTATCATGGACTATTTTTGACAAACCATTATAAATATACCTATTCAACGTATATTACAAAAGCTCTCAGAAATTGGCCATTAGGTTTCGAACCAAGTAATAAACTAACTATATTTTGAAATATGAAAAAGATAATATGCTTACTAATACGATAGTCAGCGAGTTTTGGCATTGCAAGAATGTATGCCATACCTTCTCATAAGATGCCATTTTGAAAAATATCTAAACAGACTTCAAAATACTATTAAGAAACAGCCATGAATAGGAGTCATGAAATATAACCCAATTGACAATGCACTGCAGAATTGCATTAACATTTTTTCTTGCATTTAATGTTGCAATGAATCCCATGGTGATTTATTTTTTGACTGGCTAGGTCATATAAATGCACTTTAAGAGAACATTTCAATAATTAGCTTATTGAAATCTTCGTACTGGGCAAGATGGAAAAAGAACTATGGCATGAACTGAACTTAATGAATCCCATTGACTTTCTTTTGTTAAGAAGTTTACTAATCCCAGATTAGGCGTCTGGTGTTTTCTTATTGAAGCTTATGTTTTTAACGGTATAACATTAAGGTTAATGACCATCTTTTTGTTGTCAAGTCTTAAGGGAGCCTTTAATATTCTCTTTGCAACGGATTGACTGAAGGGTTGCATGTAATACCGTACAAACTATGTGAAGGCATGTAGTCTTATAAAAAAATGTACTTGTATGATAAAGGGGAGAATGGATGTTAATCTTGGGTGTTGCAATGAAAATCTTATTATCAATTGTCTTTAGTCAAGAAACACTGTGAGAGAGCTGGGGTATTAGATTTTTTGACAGGAAATCGAAAGTTGAGATTGGTTCATACTAACATACAAAGTGATGTACCTGCATCATCGCTTTGTTTCACTTCTCCATGTTGTTAGATCTGAGAATTTGGATCATTCTCATCAGCATAGGCTAGATTTGCTTAGGTCATGTTTTTTCAGGTGCTGTTTTGGTGCTCCCACATTTTATTTTCACTGATGTACTTAGCAGTCCCATTGACTTATTTGTAGTAATTTGTTGTACATTAATAAAATTATCTCATCTTATCTCTTTGTTTCTTTCCAACTTTTATGGTTTTAATTAAGAACTTATGCATCAGAGTGAGTAAATGTCACAGGCTGCAAGGAAGATTATATTTACCTTCTTCAGTGGTTGAAATCCTTTGTACAGAGCAATTTGTCTTAATCTTACAACCTCTTTTCCCAAGCTCTTCGATGACCTGCTATTATCATCAATTTCTTTTAATTCCAGCTACAAAATATTGTTGTGAACTTAAGAAAACTTACGTCTTAGTCAAGTTCATTTTATTTGTATTACTGGATTATAAGATTTCATTTTGATTAAATCTCAAGCAAAACAGGTGTGTTAACAAAGTGTTTGGCCTGGAGTTTCACTGCACCTTCTTGACATAAGTATGAGAGCGGCCCTTAACTGTCAGCCATTGTGGTCGGTTAAATATCTGCAATTCAGCACAAAGTAAAACAACTTAAGGGCATTGTGTCCTAAATAATGCTTTTTCTTTTATATAATTCTTCCATTTTAAGAAAATTTATAGTACAGACAACATCATAACCTTTGAAGGTTGTCAAAGGTAAGAAAATAATAGTCAATACAATTATATCTCGTGCTATTGCATTCGAAGGTGCATGATATACTCTAATCGAATTGATTGAAGTTGTGATCAATTTGGAATATTACCTGGAGTAGGTAATGATTGAGGCAGAAGGAAAGAACGGAAATGGCTGAAAAATCCATAACCTTGTTCGAAGAACAGGACCAGATTGATGCACACATAGGAATCTGCAGAGGGTTATCACTCATAAATCATTGCAGATTCCTCATGCTGAACTTTTTATCTACAAATATTAGCGAAATAGATAAATAAAAAGAACCTTCGTACAAGATGTATTTACCAAGTAGCAACTTTGAAACTGTTGTGAATAGCCATGCGATTGAATGAACTGTCCCAATGTTTGATTGGTGTCAATCTTGGGATTATTCTCAACTTTCTCGAGATAGCTGTAAGTTGCATTTCAAAATTCAGTTAGAGCATTCAGGAAATACAATGACGTAAATTTGAATGTAAAAATAATCGTGTAGAATTCCACATGCCTTAAACACGCTGACATCCTTAACATTGATGTTGCTTGAAACAAACAGAAAAGGAACCGTTGCTAAAATGTGGAACTTTTTTAGTCTGTTAATATTTAATTCTAGATCAAAGCATAGAATAAAACTATAAAGTCAAACAGTGTTAATGAGATTTCATTAAAGTTCACCACATTCATAGAAAGATCAAAGAAGTTATAGCACCAGATTGAGTAAAACAATTAATGTGTGGAATATCGAGATATGATATGCTATAACCAAACTGTACCATCCACAAATGTATCTGAAACCTGAGAGGTGGGGTTAGTGTATCTGATATATCAGAGCTGAGCTAGCACAATCAACTATTTGAAGGAGAAAATAAGAAAAACTGTTTGTATTTGTAGAGCTTGAGCAGGGAAGCTCAGTGAAATCAATGTCATAAGCCCTTGTGGGGGTGTCTCTAATGTACATGCCTCTTGGTGGGTAAAACACCTTTAATCTCCATTAGTTCAAACTAAGCAATTCAAAGTCAGTTAACTTTTAGATTGTTTTCCTTTTTCATTCACCTCTCTGTTTTGTTAGTTTTTTTGTTTAAACCAAGCGGTGACTTCTTCCCTTATCCTAAGCCTTATATTCTTAGCTAAGCATCCTTTTCCACTCTCTATAATAGTTTAAAAAAACTGATATCCAAGGGTTATCCATCGGGTCCACAGATAAAATTGTAAAACCCCTAAGTTGTTTGGTCACCCTAGGTGCTTTAGACAAATCGAGTAGCTTTTGCTGGACAGAGTGGGTTAGTTCCCTATCTTGACCAAAAGCTTGTTCTATACTATTCACATTAGTCAGTGAACAAACACTTTTCGCATTTTCAGGTTCTTTGTCATGACATTGCTTCAGTTCTTTGACTCTCCTTTGACTTTGAATGTTTGAATTGGTTTTTTTACTTCCTTTTGATTTCGAATTTGATTAAACATCCTTGCAGCATGATACAGATCCCGTATACTGAATTTGATTCTAACCTATTACAAAGCCCTCAGGATTGGGTGAAGTTCCACTGTGCACTGCCTTTATATCTTTTGGATACAGAACATTCTGACCATATTTGCCTGATCCATCATTCCTAGCCCTTTACCTGAATCCGAATCATCAAGGAATCAGGGAATTGGTGATACAGACCCACTTTCTAGGATTAGGTGAATTTTGTTGAGGGATCCATTTCCAGTTATAAGTTCTGGATACTGTCATTTAGGATTTGGATCCTAAGTTAGAAACGTGTTCAAATGTCAGGGGAAATGGTGCAAAATCCTCGGACTTTAAAATGATGAATCTCCTCCAATAATATGAGCAATGCACAGACCCTTGTACCATTACAGAAATATCCTTGCATGTTTCACATTTACACATGAGATGTGAACCTTCATCAACCTGTTAAGAGACAATTCTCTTTAATAGTTCAACCAATCTAGGTGACTTTTTTCCAAGGGACTCTAAATTTTTTGAATTCCTAAAATGTTACAGTCTGTAGCCAAAACTCAGGGATTTTAGTGTTGAAATTATGAAATCTACAATCTGTTTTAGTTTCAATTGCAATGATTCCTTATAAAATATTAAATTAGCATCTTACATAGCAGGTTCAGTCAAACAAGATTATTATATTGTTCATTATTTTGCACAACTTCAATTCCTCATAAAGCTCATTTCTCTGGGCCAATAATTCATGTCACTCTACTTTGTAGGAGACATTCAATTTGAAGTGCATTCTTTGAGTTCTTTTACCATAACTTCAACCTATAGGTTCTACTATGCTTTTTATGGAAGGCCTAAAAATAAACAACCCTTTTGTTGGGTGCTGCAGGAATAAATATTTTACAATGTCTTATCTTATAAATCTGAGCGCACAAATTAATGATATTAGCAATAATTTAATGTACAGGAAGATAAGCAACAACCGAAGGTACAGATGACTATACAACAATTCAATGTGATTTCAATATTCAATTCAGAAAATTACATGTATGAATTTATGATGTTATGAATCATTTGGGAATCTATGATTGAAAAAAATTTAAACTGTCAAATTAGAATTTTAAATATCTATTTGTAAAATAATTAGGGTTAGTGTTCCGAATCTTGGGTTCCTAATTTCAATATGACTGCTGTATGCAGACCGAATTCTTCAACGGATTCCAATCAGAACTACCGTTTGTGTAAACTTCTAATCAATTCTCCCAAAAAGAAATCAGTTCAGACTAAACCCGCATGTCTATTATTTACAATTTCTTGGACTTATTTCAAAATCTTTCTTGTATATTGACTATCTAATATAAGTGCCAACTTATGTTGCGAGCAACTGATGACTATTTTTCCATTTTGCAATATAATATATTCTTCTATCGTATGGTATTTGTAAAAGAACACCAAGGTAAAGCAACGTGGCTTCATTTGGATGATTTATTCATCATGTACTAAGCTTCTAATTATAGGTCCCATGTTCTTATCTGGTCAGGAAAATATGACTATTTTCAAGGCCAAGCATCTTTATCTCAATATTTGAAATTATAGCAAACTAAGACTGGATCAATCATTGAGGGTTTTTTGCTATTTCACAATTGAATATCTTCTTTACTTGACTGGTATGTCCAGAAACACATCAGAGTAAAGCTACGTGTTTTCCAGCTTGATTATTTGCTTCTGTGTTCTAAACACCTCCATAAACAGAAAGATAAACTTGTTTATCTAGTGGACATTTCGACTGCAATGAAATGCTAAGAGCGTAAATTTGATATACAAATTACTTGTACCTTAACCTAACCGATAAGGTGATATTTTGCGAGTCTGTGACAAAGTAATTTGAATTATGCATTGCACTACAATGCACCAGATAGGATGCTGAGGCCTTTTCAATTGTTCACACTGATACTCAGTTGTATTAAGTGCATTAAAAGCTTATCTCAGCAACTAAAAGGGTTTCCTCACACTGGTTGACTGATTTTGGGGTACCTTGGAAGATTTGAGTATTCGTTGACTGATTTTCGGGTACCATGGAAGATTTGAGTATGTTCCACGAATAGATGAATGATGATGCTACGAGGTCACACCACTATTCTTCCCTTCACTAGCCTTATAGATTATGACATATATCAGAATATATGGTATTTAATAATCATGCTGTGAAAATAGGTTGTCAAATTTATTGTTTGAAGATGAGGCATAACAGATTTTTGTACAACAGTGAAGAAGATGCATTATATTTTATCTGCCAAGGTTAAATGGTGCTTTGTCTGGTACTGACAACCTTGGTAAAGAGTCTTATTTTGCTCAAATATACAAATGACAATGACTAACAATCACCAGCTTTTAAAGTTCACTAATACCATTTAATACTTATGGAATTAGCAATAATTCAAAACGAGTCATCCAAACTTGAAAGATATAGATTTAGGAGGCAAAAGTAGCCAGAATATTGCACTCTGGCATGCATCGTGATTAGAAAAATGAGAATATACAAGGATCTGATGAGCATACTCTACAACATGTTGCTTGAACTTTAGTATTTCATAGAGCATCTGCCAGAAGAAGGGGTTCAGAACATTTGTTTTCTGGGCAAATAAACCAGCCAGGCCATTGCTGCTGGCCCATTCATATCCCTTGCCATTGTCCAGACTCACAGAGAATGACATATCGGATAACTCCAAATCCACTCCAAGCTCCTCGAAGAATCTCATCGTGTTCGAATACGTAACCTACATTGCCAAAATAATCTCAATAACAATAATAAATTAGTAACTCAAGGCATCCCTTGCCTGGGAAACGTAGAATAATGTCAAGTTTCGGGACTCTTTTCTGTGAATTTTTTTTTTCCCTATGATAGAAGATAATATTTTCAATATTCTATTAGTTCAAAAAAATGTTATCATCATTTTATTAATCATATGAGAGAAGAGGTCCAAACAAGTTTCCGGACTCTTTCCCTTAAATAAAAAGAAGACATCATTTTCATTGTTTCATTGATCAATCGAAGAATACATGATGTTTTCATTATTCCATGAATCAACTAGAAAATATATATTTTTTCATGAAGGTCTGGATTCTATTCCTTACATTTTCGAAAAAATATTTTCGTTATTTGATAGATCAGCACTTTTTTCTAAAACGAATGTAATATTTTCATAAATTGATAAATCAACGGGAACAAGTATCTCCATGGTGGCTAAATACACACCTTCCCCAAAAAATAGTATTTTGATTATTTCGTTAATGAATGGGAGGAAAGACAGTTTATATTTCTTTTATCGATGGAAGAAAAATAGCATTTTCAGGAAGGTACGGGCTCTATTTCTTGGTACATTGTTCCGAGAAATAGAATATAATATTTTCATTATTTCATTATTCAAACATAACATTGTTTTTATGCCTGAGCTTATGGCTGATTCGGGGATGCCCGTTTTTATATAATCGACGGAAGAAAAGGTAACATTTTCTTAATCATTTCTTTGGAGAATGGAAGTTTATTTGATTGCAGACCATGAACCGACCTTTTTTCCCAGAAAATAAGATAATATTTTCATTATTTAATGAATAAACGGGAGAAACATAATACTGTTATGAAAGCCTGGACTCTATCCCTTAGGTACATTATTTCCGAGAAAAGAAGTTGTTTTCATTATTTCATAAGTCAACGGCAGAAAATATAATATTTTTTCCATTGATGTTTCATTATCAACGGGAGAATGGAAGCTTACACGATTGCAGGCCATGAATCAACATATTTTTTCCCAAAAGAGAAGATAATATTTGCAGTGTATAATGAAACAGCAGGTTTCTTTCGAAAACAAAAGATAGATATTTTCTTAATTTCATTTATCAACGGTAGAAAAGGTAACATTTACATTATTTATTTAATCGACGAGAGACAAGAGAACATTTTCATTATTATTTCATTCATCAAATGGAGATTGGCAGCTTACACGATTGCAGACCATGAATCCTAAGTCCATGTCAATTCCGTCCACAGAAAACGTGCGCGCATGGCCTCCGAGATAATTTTCTTTCTCGTACACAGCCACATGGACTCCTGCTCGAGCTAAAGTGTAAGCAGCCACGAGTCCACTCACGCCCGCTCCAACCACCGCCACTCTCATTTTCCTTGGCAAGTCTTCTCTCTCTGATCTACTATTCCTTCTGAGATTGCAATATCAAGATTCTTGGTTCAACTTCAAGACTATTCTAATATTGCAAATATCAGTCTCCCTGCTTCTATAGCCACAAATTGCATGCCGTACTGGTTAGATAAGCTATCTGCATTATTTGGATAGAGTGTCCTTCCTCGGTTACTGAGACCATGCATTCTTTATATTATTGGGCTTTCCATGGAAGAAAAGCAAAATCTTTCAATCATTTTTGTTTTCTTTACGAATACGTCTTTTCGGGACACTGTCTGTAGTGCTCAGATTTTGCTGCCAGGATTAAATTTTAGCGCTTTACGGTTTGGACGAGGCTGCAAATCCAAATCGACATGGAAATAAAAAGGTATTAGTCTTTAGCACGTACGGTTATATGTTGAAATGTGTTAAATACCTGCGTAGATTAGAACTTTAAACTTGCAGATAAATTATGTCTTTCAACTGAAAGGCTCTGCGCTGCGTCTTTTCTGTGAAAAAGACGGCCTTCATCTCCGGTCAAGATAACACAACTCGTGGAAGAATCAACGCCATAGATGGAATGGGAACATGTCGTCCATGGAGACTGTTGAACATTACGTGTCAACTTTATATAGTGGTACACCCTTTTTTTTTCACAAAAGGGATAGCGCTTGATTGATATGTCTGTGCCATTTGACAGTCATCGTCAACTTTATCATGTTATGTTGTAAACCCAGTTTGCATGTGTAAATTGTTTATCATATTATGTTGTAAACCCAGTTTGCATGTGTAAATTGTAAATAGTCTTAGCGGAACTGAGTCATGTATGTAAATTGCCTAGGGGGACCTAATTTTAATTTACGTTCCGGAAGGTTTTTGTCTCACCGATCCATGACCATGATTGGCAGAGTTTTCCTTTAGACTAACCCTAAAGCCGAAATGAATTTTGTCATTAGAATCTTAAGAGAATCCTAGTATGTTGATCTGCTAGATTATAGTTGTGTCGCATAACTGGGTGGTCTATGAAGTTCTATGTCAAATGAGTTTTCCCCCTTGAGATGTAAAATTGTAAAAGTCATGATGTAAAATCTCGAGGGTTAGAAAATGTTTTAATCCCCTCATATGGCCTAAGTCCTAGGGGATTTTTCCAAAGGCTAAGTTCGAGGATCCAAAAATAAAAATTAAGAAAATTAAAAAATCAAATAATAGATAAAAATAATAATAAAATAATAATAAGTTAAAATAATAATTAAGATTAAGAATTAAAAAATAAAAAATAAGTAAATAAATTAAAAATAAATAAATAAAAAAATATAAATAAAAAATTTTAAAGTAATAAAATAATATAATAAGTCGATTTTGAGTAAAAAATGCAGAATTTTTAATTTTTTAATATATTAATATGCATCTAAAAATTCGATGGATGAGATTAAAAGAAATCGTGATCCTCATCAATGGTCGAGATCATTTTGACATGGATTACTCGAACTAGCTGCTGGAAATTTTTCCTTTAAATAGGATGCTAGGGGTAATTTGAGATCAGTTTAAATCTGAGAGTCTGGTGCTAAAGAAAGCTCTATTGTAGTCAGTTTTTATGCAATAAAGAAAGACTTTGGGGCTGAAAATCTTGTTGATGTTACTCTTCTGTAAACGCTATAAGATTGTTTTATTTTTTTGCATAATCTTATTTTCAGTCATTGATAATAGCTTGATGAAGTATGTTATCTGATCTCTGGGGTTTGAATGATAGTTTAGATTTTGAAATATAATGGCAAGTATGTCCATTTGATCTGGATATCACTATTGTTCTCTCCCTCTATGTTAATGGTTGATTTTAAGCTGTGCAGGAAATCTTAGTTTTGAGTTTACTGGGCGTTAGGGGAAGTTCTCCGTTAATCCAGCCAACTCCCGGATTGTGTTTTCTGAAAGAGCCCAACCAGTTTTTAATCTCGGGCTTATCATTTGATTTTTTTTAATGAATGCATGAAGGTTTTTTCTGAAGTATCACATTAAAATTTTAAATTCTAAAAATATTTGTGGCATAACGAGAAATCTGGCTATTTTAGAATCTGTAGTTTGTGAATATTGTAATTATTTAGTTAGGGTTTTCAGTTTCGTTTCTTGCACACATTATCTTTGGGTGTTCAGTTTTGCCATTACAGGTTACAGGTTACAGGTCTGAGGAGAAATTTTTGTTTGAAGCCAGATCTAGGCCCTGGAGGGTAAGATCTGGCCTCAGGATCAAGTGCTTGCAGGTTTTTTGCTGAAGAAATTCGAGATTCTCCAAGCTATCTGTTTGCTGGGGTTTCATTTAAAATTGCTTTCCAAAAATATCAACCAGCGATCTTGCATTC
The DNA here is from genome assembly GCA_000404065.3 of Pinus taeda. NCBI lineage: Eukaryota > Viridiplantae > Streptophyta > Pinopsida > Pinales > Pinaceae > Pinus > Pinus taeda. The sequence goes on from APFE031419123.1 coordinate 221,100, forward strand.
CAAGGGTTTTAAAATCATTCATTTTCAGATCTAAATTTTTTTTATGAGGGTTTCAAGAAATTTGAAGGAGAGCGAGTTAAATTTTTTGTCAAGATTTCTGGAAAATATTTAGAGCTCCTCTCACTCTGCTTCAAATCAAATCCCTGTCTCCTCATAACTCTATTTTCGCATTTCTGTTCAGCATTACTTCCTGCGGATTCCTTCCACGCTGCTCCAGCACCTGCAAACAAAACAAAAATAAAAAATAAAAAAATAAAAAAATATTTTGAAAAAACTTAATAAAAAATTGAAAATTCATCTTTTATGGTGCATTTTTCTATAGCTAAACACACTTAAAATGTTTATTTACAAGTTGGCTATATGAAAGTGGTAACTGGTTAACATTTAAATTTTATGGTCATTTAAAGCATTTAATTTTTCTTGAAGTTTAATCGCTGGATCATTTAAAGGGGTTGTGCATTTGTTGAAAATCTTACATCGCTTGGGTTATTTGATGATAAATGTTGTTCTACATGGTTTACATTTCTGCAATATTCAATAAATAATCGTTTAATCATTTATTTCATAAGGCACTCGTCCATTAAATTAATAAAATCAATTAAGTGTTTGTTTCCCCTCGTGTCTCCCAACCCAACTGGTCCACAATTGGTCATCCATTGTCCCATAGGGTCAACCCCCCTTAGCCGCGGGAGACAGGCTTAAACGGAGAGATCGAGGATCAGGGTGACAACCACCGATCTGAGCGTTGTCGTGACAATCTGTGCGACAATATTTTTTGGTGTCGTTGCCGGGGATACTTTATTCTCGGTGTTTCAATGACTTTTTATCATTCATCGTTCATTTTTCTATCATTCGTTTGAGCCGGCAACGCCAACATTTTTTGGCGCCGTTGCCGGGGATAGAGTTTTTTCTGTCCTTGGTTTATTCAACATTCATCATTATTTCTTCTTTCTTATTTTTCATTTGAGCTGGCAAAGTCAAAATTTTTTGGCATCATCTCATCTTTTACGCCATTCATTAGCCTGTCAAACGACCAACATTCTTTGGTGTCTTTTGATCTTTTCAACACCTTATCTTTCGTCATATCAACAACTACTCTTCGCTTCATTTCTTGTTTGGGTGGCGACTCCATTTCTTTTCTTTTTCCTAGACAAGAAGCCTCCCTCATATCAGCTTGTTTGTTGCTTTTTGGATCCTAGAATTAAATTCATTGTTCAAGTGGCGACTCCACTTCTTTCATCTATTGATTTTCTTGAGCAAAGATCTCGTTCTATCATCCATTTGGTCCCTAGTTTTTTATCATGGATTATTCATTTAAACCATGTCATTTTATTGATAATCTCCATGATTTTCCGAAAGAGGCCATTTCTAAATTATTTTTGTTCTCAGGTGGTGATTCAGTCGCTGTTAGACAACATTTAAACAGGTTTACTTGTGTAATGATCATATATTGTAGACTTCCTCAATATAATCATGAAGATGTCAAGATGCGTCTATTTGTCCATTCTTTAAAGGGTGATGCTTTGAACTGGTTTAATAATTGTCCTGAAGATTCTTTCACTTCTTTACAAGACATTGTCGATGCTTTTAAAGATAGATATGGTGATCTAGATAGCTCGCCTTGTGCCCCTAAAATTATGCAACAGAATGAAAGTAATCTTGTAAAAGGTCCAGCTGTCGATGAAAGATTCCAAGACAATTCTTCATATCAAAATGTGCCATCCACCTGTACCATTGCAGATCAAATCTATGATAGTGGAAAAGCAGGGACAAATTGTAAAAACAATGTTGACAATGAAAAGGAAGATCAGAAACAAATTATACAAGAACTAATGTGGCTGGTAAAAAATATGGAGATAAATCAAACTAATTACGCTAATGATGTGAGAACTTTATGCACCCACCTGGAAAAACGTAATAGGGAGATGGAGATCATGCAAAATCAACATACTAAGGAAATTGAGGCCATGAAGATTAATCGTAACACAAAAATTAGTTTTATGCAAAGCAAGTTATCAGGCTTAGAGGAAAATATGACAACCATGAAAGCTAATTATGATAGGGAAATTAATTCTATGCAAAACAAGTTATTAACTATGGATGAAGAAATGACTATCATGACGTTCGATCATAATAATCAGTTGGCTGCCATGCAAGCAAATCATAAGGAAGAGATAAACTCTATGCAGTATTGCTTGATGACCATAAAGGAAAAGAATGATAAATTAATAAAAGATATGGAAGAAAACCATGCCAGGGAAATCAGTGCTATGAAGGTTGAACACTCTAGTCAGATAGATGCCATTAAAATACAGGTTCAGAAAATTCAACAATGGTTAGAGGATGAAAGAAACCAGGGAACGTCAATAAATTAGGAGCCTCCTTATCTGTTGCAACAAGCTCCATCTTATTATGAGGTCCTTTGTTCCATTGAAAAGTGGATAATTGAAGGTGACCTGGATAAAAGAAAAATTAATCATCAGATGCATCCACCAGTCATAGAATATTAAGTTATAACTCATGGCACCTGTGAGATTGATCCATCATCCTTTACAGGGAAGATGTAGAACGAAGAAAGACATGTCACGCATATCTTACATACTTCATTTGAGAGCTTTGAAGCAGAAAGTTCCACGTCGTCAGTGATACAGCCTGCCAGGAAGAGAAAGCGCAAACGAAAGAGAACGAGAAGAAGATTTGATGCATCAGACAGCCGCGAGCAGCTTGATTTTCGGATAGGAAAGAGTCATACCATATGTAGAATTGGACATGGCACATCCGACAAGCAGCCGACAGATTTGCCTGAAAGCAGGCAAATGCTCAGTATACACTATATTGAACACATTTGATGCCATGGGGCATCTTCTGTATTTCTAACCTTACTCCTTGTTTTTTTTAGCATTTTCATTTCTGTTTTAGGATTATATTTAATTTTCTTGTTACTAGATAGTTAATAAATGAAGAGCTTATATCTTTCATGTGCTTAATGTTATATGATGATTTTTTGGACACTACTTATATTTTGTTGTGTGTTGCATGGATGTAGATTCTGGATTCTTACATTCCTGCAGTGCAACAACATGTCCCCAAGTAGAGCCAGATGTCGACCACTACGTGTCAACTTCCCATAGCGGTACACCCCCTTTTCTTCACAAAAGGGATAGAGCTTGATTGATATGTCCGTGCCATTTGACAGTCATCGTCGACTTTATCATATTATGTTGTAAACCCATTCTGCATGTGTAAATTGTAAATAGTCTTAGCAGAGCTGAGTCATGTATGTAAATTGCCTAGGTGGACCTAACTTTCTAGTGATAATCTACGTTCCAGAAGGTTTTTTGTCTCACCGATCCATGATCAGTGAAGTTTTCCTTCAGCGTAACCCCAACGCCGGAATGAATTTTGTCATTAGAATCTTAGGAGAATCCTAGTATGTTGATCTGCTAGATTATAGTTGTCTCGCAGAACTGGGTGGTCTATGAGGGTCTATGTCAAATGGGTTTTCCCCCTTGAGATGTAAAATTGTAAAAGTCATGATGTAAAATCTCTTGAGGGTTAGAAAATGTTTTAATCCCCTCGTAAGTCCTAAGTCCTAGGTCTTAGGTGATTTTCCAAAAGGCTAAGTTCGAGGATCCAAAAATAAAAATTAAAAAAATTAAGAAAATTAAAAAATCAAATAATAGATAAAAAATAATAATTAAAGTAAAATATAATCAAAAAATTTAAGAATTAGAATGAAAAAATAATAAAAAAAAAAGAAAAATGAAATAAATAAATAATAAAATAATAAAAATAAAATAAAATAAAAATTTAAAAAAATAATAAAAAATATAAGTCAAATTTTGGAGTAAATAAATGCAGAATTTTAATTTTTTAATATATTAAAATGCATTTAGAAATTCGTCGGATGAGATTAAAAGAAATCTTGATCCTCATCAACGATCGAGATCATTTTGACATGGATCACTCGAACTAGCCATTGAGAATTTTTCCTTTAAATAGGATGCTAGGGGTCATTTGAAATCAGTTTAGATCTGAGAGTCTGGTGCTAAAGAAAGCTCTCTTGTAGTCAGTTTTTGTGCAATAAAGAAAAACTTTGGGGTTGAAAATCTTATTGGTGTTACTGTTATGGAAATGCTGTAAGATTGTTTTATTTTTTGCATAATCTTATTTTTAGTCATTGATAATAGCTTGATGAAGATTGATTCAGGCACAGGTATCTTGTCTCATCTCTGGGGTTTGAATGATATTTTAGATTTTGAAATATAATGGAAGGTATCTCCATTTGATCTGGATTTCACTATTGTTCTCTCCCTCTATGTTAATGGTTGATTTTAAGCTGTGCAGAAAATCTTAGTTTTGAGTTTACTGGGCGTTAAGGGAAGTTCTTGGCTGAACCAACCAACTCCCAGATTGTGTTTTCTAAAAGAGCCCAGCTAGTTTTTAATCCTGGGCTTATCATCTGAATTTTTTTTAATGAATGCATGAAGGGTTTTCTGAAGTATCACACATTAAAATTTAAATTCTGAAAATATTTATGTGGCATAACGAGAAATCTGGCTATTTTAGAGTCTGCAGTTTGTGAATATTGTAATTATTTAGTTAGGGTTTTCAGTTTCGTTTATTGCACATATTATCTTGGGGTGTTCTGTTTTTCCATTACAGGTTGCAGGTTATAGGTCTGAGGAGAAATTTTTATTTGAAGCTAGATCTAGGCTCTGGAGGGTAAGATCTGGTCTCAGGATCAATTCTTGCAGGTTTTTTGTTAAAGAAATTCGAGATTCTCCAAGCTATCTGTTTGCTGGGGTTTCATTTAAAATTGCTTTCCAAAAATATCAACTAACAATCCTGCATTCCAAGGGTTTTAAAATCGTTCATTTTCAAATCTAAATTTTTTTTATGAGGGTTTCAAGAAATCTGAAGGAGAGCGAGTTAAAATTTTTGTTAAGATTTCTGGAAAATATTTAGAGCTCCTCTCACTTTGCTGCAAATCAAATCCTTGTCTCCTCACAACTCCATTTCCGCATTTCTCTTCAGCATTACTTCCTACAGATTCCTTCCACGCTGCTCGAGCACTTTCAAACAAAACAAAAATAAAAAAATAAAAATATTAAAACTAAAAAATTAAAAAATATTTTTGAGAAAGCTTAATAAAAAAAATTGAAAATTCATTTTTTATGGTCCATTTTTCTATAGTTAAATGCATTTAAAATGTTTATTTACAAGTTGGCTATATGAAAGTGGTAGTTGGTCAGCGTTTAAATTTTATGGTCATTTAAAGCATTTAATTTTTCTTGAAGTTTAATTGCTAGATCATTTAAAGGGGTTGTGCATTTGTTGAAAATCTTACATTGCTTGGGTTATTTGATGATAAATGATTGTTCTACATGGTTTACATTTCTGCAGTATTCAATAAATAATCGTTTAATCATTTATTTCATAAGGCACTGGTCCATTAAATTAATAAAATCAATTAAGTGCTTGTTTCCCCTCGTGTCTCCCAACCCAACTGATCCATAGTTGGTCATCCATTGTCCCATAGGGTCTACCGCCCTTAGCCGCAGAGACAGGCTTAAATAGAGAGATCGAGGATCAGGGTGATAGCCCCCGATCTGAGCGTTGTCGTGACAATCTGTGCGACAACAGAGACAATTACTTCCAATATTTTTCTGTCTGGCTGCCCATCATGTTGTGTTGGCCATCCTTAATCTAACCCGAGGATAGGTTTGAGTCATGTGAGGGTTTAGCGACAAAGTTCACGGTTGGGTTATGTGGTGGTATATTTACAGAAAGAAATTATTTAAACGTCCACGAGACTAAAGATAGCCTATGGGACAAACTGCTTCTTCATTTGCTTGATGTATTCGACCCTTTTTCTGTTAAGCTTCACAACAAATGCGCTCATCTTCTCGACAAATCCCTCGCTGAATAGATTATTCCAAGAGCTAGCAGCCATCATATTTGCATAACTTTCCCTGTTGTTTTTGAAGGCTTCACATATAAATTTAAACTAGCAATTTCATCGAGAGGTGCAAAGGAACATGGAAAGCTCAAGAAGCCAAGAACAGAAGCACATGGTAAAAAGTTGAAGTTTCACCCGTGACGAAATCCATATCATGATGAGACCTTCAGAGCCATAATACCTTGCAAGCACTTGACAATGCCTTATGGAGAGGTGGAACTCCCTTTCTTTCCGATCTCCCTTCCTCGCAAGAAGTTGCTGAAACTAAACTCTAAGGCATTCTTTAAAAGATTTGAGACTTATTGAACCTCATTCTTTTAGTCTTGGTCACCTATCGTACATAGCACTACGTTTTAGCGTTTGAAGCTGCATTGTTGACTATATAGTGGGCTTTGGGTTTAAATGGAAAATATTGATGAATTTTGCCTTTTCATGCAAAGTTTCATGCATTTCAATTAAAATGGCTTGAAATAATGTTGTAAGAGTACAAATTCACGGACAAAATAATTAAAGAATACCATAACAAAGAGAGATGGAAAATATTGATGCATTTTGTCTCGTCACAGGAAGTTTCATGCGTTTCAATGAAAATGGCTAGCAATAATGTTGTAAGAGTACAAATTAACATACATAAATCAATGAATATCTTAAGAAGCATAAGCAGTCATCATAGAAGCCACAGTAACACTGTCGCCAAACAAAAACTTCAAAAATTTGGTCGCATATCTCTCTTTGTTCTAAAATTCAGCGCCATTGCTATCACTCAGTTGCTTTGTTCCTTCATTGCTTACTTCTTGGTGAGGACTAGCTTCTGATGAGACGACGAAGAATGTTCTCAGGTATAGTCCCATTTGAGAAGAGTGACATATTCGAAGCAGAAAGGTTGGCCACCAAAAATGTGACTGCCATTTGCAGTCAAACAAGACGACAAGTTCAAAACTATTTCAGCGTAAGTTTCTTACTCGATGAAGGAGGACAAAAATGAGGGATTCTAATTCGCTGCAGTGAACATTATTTGCATAGCAAAAGCCCGCATAAAGAAACGCCTTTGGCATAATAATTTATTTTCTATTTTTTTCATCTCGGCCCCACTGCTAATGTGGCAACTTCTACATCAAAGAAAAAGTAGCTCATGAATCCACTCCACTCCACACTGGATTGTCTTTGTGTTTAAGCTTCTAGCAACAATAATTAAATCTTTACAGGGACATTGAATTTTGAAGTGCTCTTTGTGAGTTTTCTCATCACCGTTGTCAATTTTTTGGGCTTGTAAGGTAACTTGTGTGCTATTTTTCTTCTATTTTTTGACATTGTTTATTTTACCGTTCATTTAATTGATCATAAAAAATTGTAAATTTTTTTGGCATTTTGTGTAAGTGTGCTATATTTGTGTCTGATTTTGCTATTTAGCGTTTTATTTCATAGCATTTGTCCAATTATGGGCGTCTATTTGCTTTATGTCAGGAAGTTTTTGTTTATGTGTTTTTTTTTTTTTAAATTCATGTTTATCATGATATGTTATTTAATACGTATGTCATTAATGTAGGTATTTATTGTATGAAGAGCTGCATCCTCGGCACAAACTTGGCTTTTAATGGAAAACCAGTGGTTTTGTAAATTTTTTCACTATCCTATCTTTTCGTAGCAGAGTTGTTATTCCGGAGACCCTAGGACATGTGGAAAATCAACTTCTCTAGAAATTTATCAAGATTTTTGCTTTTCATAGTAGAGTTGTTATTCTGGAGACGCTAGGACATGTATTGATCATATTATCATTGCCTCTTGATAGAAAGTTGACTCTATTTTGAGAATTTTCCAAATCCATTTCTCTATTGTATTGTGGATTCCTTGCTGATAAAGCTAAGTTTTGATACTTGAGGACAATATTTTTCACTTCTGCTTGTTCCATTGTTTTCTTCGTATCAAGCCTTTCTTTTTCCTTGATCCCCTATTGTTGTGGCCAGCCCTAAGTTTTTTCATTTGAATGGTGCTTTTAAGATCTTAACGATAAATTCATTATTGACTGCATTTCAAAAGCTCGGTTTCTTCCATAGTATTCTTGCCTTTGTCGAGGCCTGAATCGGTCGATTGTGGTTATTGAAGATACATTTTAGGTTTTAAGATGATGTCGTATGCGGGTGAAGAACAACTAGGAGATTACCTCTTCAAGATCGTTTTAGACTATGCTGTGGGAAAATCCAACCTACTTGCAATATATGCACAAAACGAGTTCCATCCCAACTCCAAATCCACAATCCGAGTGAAATTTCAGACACAGACCATGGAAATCGATGGCAAAGAGATCAAACCACAGATATAGGGTCAAAGCATCACATAAAGTGTAACTACTACACAATTATTACCAAATACATTTACTGCATTTGTAGTGGGTTGTATCAAAGAAATCATAATTATAAGCATGGGGCTAACAATGATTTCAACATTCTCATAGTTGGTGGTGTCTGTTTTATTGAATAATTTTATTGAGGATGTGGTTTTTGTGGTCTATTTCAGGAATAATTTCCATGCCATCTCTGATGAGCTTGAGTTTGTTAGGTTGTTTGTCGGCAACATGTCGAATTCGGCAAACACGCCCAATTTTATGACAAGTTGGCTTGAAAGATTGTAGAAGACCCTTGAGGATGCGTAGGAGCTTGTGGACGAATGCATTTGTGGGGACATTTCTTTTCACAACTTTATTCAATGCTATCGATTAGCTCGAAGAATAAAAGTCCTTACCAAAAAGATCAAATGCTTAAAGAAGGATGCATCTGTTGTGAGTTTTTTGTGTCAAACGAGTCGAATGAATGGACCTGAATGTCAAAATCAAAATCGAGTGTGGCCAGATCAACGATGGCCAGAAGTACTGCTACTGCCTTCTCGATAGTCCTTGATCCATACATCGTTGGAATCGAAATGAATGTAATAGCTCTCCATCCACTTGTGATGGAAACTGGGGCTACAAATGTCATTGGGGTGTTTGGAATCGGGGGAGTTGGTAAGACCCATCTACTGCAAAAATTGCTAACTAGTGAAAACGTCTAGGAGACATCTGGGGGCTTGGTAATTTGGCTGACCATTTCCCAGAATCTTGTAATTCAAAAGCTACAGGCTATGTTGTGCAGACAAATTTATTTGGATTTGGAAGAAGTTGCCAACGAAGAGGAATCCAGGTTTGGAATTTATGCTTTCCTCAAAGATAAGAAGTTCTTGATGATTTTGGATGATGTATTGTCTAGAGATGAGAGAATTTTGGAGCAATTAACTGGGTTTCGTGACTCACATAATGGGAAATTTGTCATCTCAAGTCATGATCACATTGTCCTTCGAAGGATGGGAGCCAATCATATAATCAGGGTTGAACCATTGACAGAGGAATAAAGTTGGGAAATGTTCCACTATTATGCCTTTCGAGGTTGTGAGGAAATCGATCAAGTGGAGGAAACTACCATGTCCGTCGCTAAGGAATGCAAGGGGCTTTCTTTTGCTATTAAGATCATTGTAGTAACAATGGCAAGAGAAGGAGATCATCGAAAATGGAGGCTTGCATTGGATCAACTTAGAAATATAGACAAAAAATTGTATCTAACTCGTCCACAAGATGAAACAAAGTTGTTCGTGAAGCTAAGATTGAGCTACAATGGTTTGCCTCTATGTCTTCAACCCTGTTTTCTTTGTTGTGCTACTTTGCCAGAAGATTAGGAGATCAATACAAAATATTTCATAAAACTCTACATTGTTGAAGGATTAATGGGGAGTGCCACTGCCAATAGGAGTTTCTCGCACGTAGAAGAGATTGGGTGACATTACTTGAATATTCTTATTCATATTTGTTTGATTGACGTCACCACAAAAGAATGGGAAGAACATGCAGTGAGTTGCAAGATACATGACATGCTAGGAGACATGGTTATTTACATTGTTGAAGAAGAAGAAAGATGTCTCTCCAGAGTGGGTATGGGTTCCAACAACCTTCCAGTGCACTAGTTCCACGGTCGTAGAAGAATGTCATTGGTAAGAAACAACATCATCAGCTCCCTTTTTGAAAGGTTTCGTTACCCAAAACTAGGCACATTATTGTTGAGCAACAATAGATGTCTAAAACAAGCTCCGTATGAATTCCTAACAAACCTTTGGTGCTTTAAAATACTTGATCTCAGTTGGACTAATTTAGAGTCATTGTCAGAATCTATAGGCAGCCTGAAAAGCCTTGTGAGCTTGAAATTGTCATGAACAAAGATCACAAGGCTTTTGAGGTCTGTGAAGAATCTTAGAAGGCTTCAGATAATTGATCTCTCAAAGTGTTGGAACTTCTAACGGCATTGCAAGCGCTCTTGCAGGGAATCACCCGCTTATTGTTGTTCTTCATGCTCAGTTCCGCCAGGAGTTGCACCCTGTCGTCTGACAGTCCTCATACCGCCCTGAGCAACTCGCACGCTGCCAAAACAATCAAGTCCACAAAAAGAAGGACACGTCTCAAAGTTTAATTGAAAGGAGGAGGACGAAAAGTATGTGCTCTGATTCACTGCAATGAACAATGTTTGCACATAGAATCCGATAGAGAGAACGCCTTCGACATAATTATTGCATATGAGTTTGTTTTTAATATTTAGGAAATCCATGCAGATTAATAATTTAGGAAAGTAAGGTATATATGTTTTTAAAATTCATAATATTGAATAATTTAAGAAAATAAGATGTTACATTTTGAAAAACGAAGTATTGAGTTTTTTATAAGAAAAGAGTGTTTTTATATTAATAAAAAAATAATAATACATCTTAAAATCTTTATTAAGGCTATTGGATTTCAAAGGTTTTTTTTTTACATCATCAAAAACACATTACAACAAGCACATGATAAAGGAGTTCATCCCTCCTGGGCTAGGTCTCCTTGGTCCAGCTTCCAATGGCTTGGGCCTCTCTATTATGCTCAAAAGTGTAAAAATCTGTGTTTACAATGCTCAAATGCTTCTGAAACCTGCCCCAATGAGTTCAAAATACTAAAAAATGGCCATCTAGCCTTTTTTTGCAACCAATTTGGTAGAAAACTGAAGAAGTTATGACTTCACCTTGTTTTCCCACTATTCGTTCCACAAATTGCTCCAAATCCAACATGATCTTATAAATTAGCTCCCAAAATCCGCTAATTGAATGAGAATCTTGCCGCGCGACGGACCATAATCTGTCGGCATTGAATTTCCATCGCAAATCGCAATCGGCGTAACAACCCAGTGATCTTATGGTCTTGTGAACACGATGGGCAATGTGTGATTGCGATGTGGTGGTCCCGACAGGAGTATTAACTGGAATCGATAAGCATCTCGCATCTAGGGACTTATCGTATTTCACAATTCAATGAATAACTAGGGTTTTGTATATGCAGAACTTTGCACCGTTGCGATTTGCGATTGCGAGATCGCATCGCAACCCGATACCTATCGGGGGCCGATTTTGTAACGTCGACCCTTCGCCAATATGTGATTACGATCCATCGCATCGCACCTCCGACTATTTCTTGAAAACCTTCTCGCTTTCCTTATCGCATCACCCCCTTCCCTGCTTGGGGGTCGATTTCTAACACCAACCTATATGCGATTGCGATTTGCGACATGCAAGGGCTAGTGGTAGCTTGCCACTTGCCTCCTCCTCATTTGTTAAAGGACCTTGCCACATCATCAAAACCTACCATATGAGCAAGTTAAACCTGAACTTTGACTTGCTCTAACTTCTTCATACGAGTTCAAATTTGAGTGCCATTTGCACCATTGGAATCAGAATGACGAGCTTTTCGATCTGAAGCTAAGTTTATCAAGATTCTGACACTTTGATTTTTTGAGCCTAATTTTGAGCACTTGATCACTCCTCCCCACTGGAAACCTTTTGGACCCAAAAGGATCACTTTCAATTGTTCAGCAGGTGAGGGTACAGTTCCCTCACCTTTCCAACCTCCATCCATTTGGATTTTGAAGGAACTATACCTTTGAGCCCCACTTGAAGATAATTGATACTTCCCCTTTTTGTTGTCCTTGTTCTTCTGTTAAGTATAATGTCTTGCTAAAGAACATTAAGGAATTTTGGAGAAAAGTTTTCAATAGACGAAATTTGAATATTCTCTCCTTGATCTTCAATCAAAGTAAGCTCATACAACCTTAAAGTCCCAACATTAACAACAACATAAATTTGCATATATGAAGGCAAATCCAACTTGAAGGCATTGTTACCAATCTTTTCCGAAATTCTGAATGGACCATATCTAATTGGTTTGAGATTTTTACCTTCTCCTTGGAGCCTGTCTTTGTTAATGTGAATCCAAAGTTCATCACCAACTTGGAACTTGTGATCTTGACGATGCTTGTCATGCCTTGGCTTTTCCCAAGCCGTTCTTGAACCTTTTGCTGTACTAATTCTATTTGTTAAATAAACTTTCTTGCTTTATGTATGTTGATATGACCTTCAATAGCAATATCTTTTCCAAAAATAAAATCCAAAGGAGATTTAGGCAAGTATCCCATGCATGCCTCAAATGGAGAAGTTTGAGTGGAAGCAAGCTTGGCTTGATTGTAAGCATGATGAATATAGTGCAACTGTTCATCCCACAACTTAGGATGCTTGCTGCAATACACATGCAGAAGATGTATCATTGTTATGTTCACTACCTTTGTTTGACCATTTGTTTGTGGATGAAAGGTTGTACTCTTTGTTAGTTTGGTATCCATGAATTCCCACAAGTTTGCCCAAAAATTACCCACAAAGTGAGAATCTCGATCACTAACAATGGATGTGGGCAATCCAAAATGCACCCAATCATTCTGAAAGAATAACTGAGCAGTTTTTTCGGTTGTAACTTGCTTTTTACATGGCATCAAAATACACATTTTGCCAAACCTATCCACAACTACATACAAATAATCATGACCTCTTTTTGACAATGGAATACCTCCTACAAAATCTTTAGAAACACTCTCCCACGGTCGTGAAGGAACCAAAAGTGGTGTGTACAATCTTAACTTCCTATTACTAGGCTTACTGATTGCACATAATGAACATCCCTTAGTAAAATGAGACACACTTTCAAGCATATGAGGCCAATAACAATAACTCTGTAGATGTGTCACTGTCTTACTTACACTGAAATGACCAACAATGAGAGAAGTATGTGCCTCTCTTATGATGTTAACTCCTCCCTACGGAATACAAAGCTTGCCAAGATGGTACAAGAAGTTATTATGCAAATGATAATCCAATTCCTCTACTTGGTTACATTGACTCAAGATTGCATAAACATCTTGAAAGTCATTATCTATTGCATATTGCTCAATATAACTTTCATGTAAAACATAATTATGCTTGAGTAAAGTAGTTGCACTAACAATCAGCCTAGAAAGCATATCAACAACTTTATTGTAGATACCTTTCTTATACTTGATTACCAAGTGGAATTGTTGAAGAAAACGCATCCATCGGAAGTGCCTTGATTGCTACAACTTTGATTGAGATTGCAAGTATTGCAATGGTTGATGATAAGTGTGAATGGTTGTTTCCTTACCCATCAGGGAGTGTTTCCATTTTTTCACACTTTGCACCAATGCATACAGTTCCTTGTCATCTGTAGGATAGTTAATTACTGCACCATTAAAAGTTTCCGAATGAAAACAGATAGGCTTACCATGTTGCATGAGGACTACACCCATAGCGTAGTCACTAACATCTGTTTGAATCTCAAATGACTGTCTCAAGTTAGGAAGTGTGAGTACAAGAGCTGTACTGTTCTTTTCCTTCAACGCATCAAAGGCCTTTTGTTGTTTGCCTCTCCACTGAAAAACCTTTTTCATGCTGGTCAACGCATGCAAAGGAGTTGCTATAAGAGAAAAATTAGCAATGAATTTCCTCCAATATTGGGTTGCTCCTAGAAAACTTCTTACCTCTGTAACTGTCTTGGGCCTTGGTCAATTTACAATGACATCAAACTTGGAGGGATCTATTTTCAACTCACCTCCTCCAACAATATGACCAAGTAAACTAAAGAAGTCTTTCCAAACTCACACTTTGACATCTTCATGTACAATTATTCTTTTTTCAAGACATCAAATACTTTTCCTACATGCATGACATGTTCATCATGGGATTTATTGAAAATTAAGATGTCATCTAAGTATACTATGACAAAGTCATCAAGAAATGGCCTCAACACATCATTCATCACACGCATGAATGTAGCAAGAGCATTACATAAACCAAATGGCATAACTAGCCATTCAAACAAACCCTGTTTTGTTTTGAACGTTGTCTTCCAAATTTCTCCTTCAGCTATTCTAATTTTATGGTAGCCACTTCTTAAGTCCATCTTAGTAAAATACTTTGCATCTTTCAATTGATCCAGTAAATCATCTATTTTTCGCAGTGGGTAGCAGTTCTTTACCGTAATTTTTTTCAATGCATAGAAGTCCACGCACATGCACCATGTTCCATCCTTCTTTGGCACCAAGACAATAGGTGAACCAAAAGGCGAGGAAGATGGTCTAATGATCCCTTTATTCAACAACTCTTGGATTTGCGTCTTAATTTCTGCGCTTTCCATCACTGACATCCTGTGCATGCCAATGTAAGGAAGAGGACAATCTTGCTGCAATCGTATCTCATGTTGAATTCCTCCCTTGGAAGGTAATCCCTTTGGTTCTTGAAACATTTCATCATATTGGTTAACTACGTCAACCATTTCAGATTTCAAATTTGAATCACAACCTTTAAAAGCTTCATTATCAACATCATTTTTGGGTTTGATCATGAGAAGCACGAAATTCTTGCTCAAATTCACCAGTCTTTTCATCTGCCTTGCATTAACAAGTGAAATATTTGTTTTCTTTCTGTGATCTCTCACAACATATTCTACTCCATTTTTGAATAAATGATATTTATTTTCATGTCAATGGAAGATAGATTTTTTGTCATAAAGGTACAGGCTGCCAAAACTATGCCACAAATATTTAACGACACAATGTCAAGCTCCACTTCATCTATGAAATTTGCAGCAATAATGAATCTTAGTTTACACTTTCTAGTAACCTACAATTGCGCATTTTCACATACCCATCTAAGTGGATATGGTTTATGTTGTGGAACAGTTTTCAAATCTAAACTCTTGACAATGTTTTCAAAGATAAGATTGGATTGAGGGCAGCTATCGAACAGCGTATCAATCTTGTTATGTTTGAAGATCACCCTTATGTGAAACAGTTCTATTCTCCTCTTTTCATTTGGAGTTTCATTTTACGAGTCTGAAGAACTAGTGCTGGGAATTGATTCTTTTCCTTCTAACCCCATGGCTGTGATTTTAGTTTTATCAACCGAATTGGATCCCAAACCATGTTGAGTGGTTGCAGTTGTCTTCTGTGTTCCCTTGTTGTTGTTTCTTTTTGGTTTGATTTCGGGATGAAGCTTCCAACAATGAGCTTCATCATGACCCTATTTGGAACAGTGTTTGCATGTAATTTTCTCTCCTCCTTTTTTGATAGACGCATTTTTCTTTGCGTTCCCTTTGATAGCCTTTTCTTTTCCCTTACTCTTAAATGGATTTTTTACTACTTTCTTCTGGGGTGTTTTTCCCTCTTGCCTCAAGATGAGTGGCTTGCACACACACATCATCTACATTATTGGGACTAAACATTAAGATAATAGGGCTAAGGTAACTATGTAAACCCCCTATGTACTTCAGTAAAGTGTCCTGTGATTGCAAATCTACACCTAACATCAGAGACTTTTTTTTTTTTTTTTTTTTTTTTTTCTTTTAATTCTGAATTCGTGGGTGTAATCTTGCACATTTGACCTTTAAGCTGTCTAAAATTCTGCCAATTCATGATGGGTTTATTCATATAAGCTAGAGGGTAGAATTGTCTTTTAATTGAAACAATGAAATCATTCCAAGAAATTGAGATCTTATTGTGTTTTTTAATCTCCTCTTGGGTCTTTGATTCCCACCATACTAGTGCTGCACCCTCCATTCTCAAGGAAGCTAACTGAATCTTTATGTCATCCTCTTGAAGGTTTTGAATCCTCCAATAGACCTCCAACTAATGAATCCAATTATCAAGCTTCTCTGCATTCACTTCACCATTATACATGGGCAACTCAAATTTAACATCGAGTTTAAAAAAAAGGTGATTTACCAGTCCCTTTTGAAGAATGTATGAGTAAGGGTTGTATTAGTGGAAGAGTGTGAATATGCTTGTAAAGAAGAAGATGGAGAAGATGGTGGAGAGGGTGGAGGTTTGTCTCCATTCCCATTACCTCCTTTTCCATTACCTCCTCCTGAGGAGCCTTCTCCTTTGGGAGGTTTGGAACTTTCTCCTTGCAACCTGCTATTCCTCTCTTCATGGAGGACCTTGACCATCTTTGTCATATCAAAGAAAGCCTTTTTGAAGGTCTTCTCATCTTCTATCATGTTTGTAGGTTCTTCTTTATGAAACATGATCTTTGGAGTCTCAACTACAACTTGAGGCTGAACTGGTGTTGGAGATTGTGACAATCTTGCTCTTCTTCCGCTTGACCCAACTTCAGGGCTTCCAACCAGCTTTCCTTCACCTCTTTTGATTTTTAACCTTGTAAGCATGACATAAACTTGCAAACAATTAAATCCTTCTTTCACAAAGCAAACCTAGGTCTGTGATACCAAATTGATTTGATTTAGAATATTAGTTTGCAGTGCTAATATATTCCTCAGATTATAAACAAAATGCTTTCATTGTGCTCAAGGATTCACCAATTTTTGCAAGTGAAATGAAGAGTTTTATGTTAATTTTATGATCAATTTAACATAAATCAAATCTGAACAACAACATAAACATGTACAAAACATCATTAAACACACATTACAACAAGCACATGATAAAGGAGTTGACCCCTCTTAGGCTACGTCTCCTTGGTCCAGCTTCCAATGGTTTGAGCTTCTATATTATGTTCAAAAGTGTAAAAATATGTGTTTACATGCTCAAATGCTTCTGAAACTTGCTCCAATCAGTTCAGAATACTAAAAGATGGCCATCTAGCCTTTTTTTGCAACCAATTTGGTAGAAAATTGAAGAAATTATGACTTCTCATTGTTTTCCCACTATTTGTTCCACAAATTACTCCAAACTGACATGATCCTACAAATTAGTTCCCAAAATCCACTAATTGAGTGAGAATTTTGTTGTGCGACAGGCCATAATCCGTTGGTGCCGATTGTCTATCGCAAATCGCAATCGGCGTAAAACCCAGTGGTCTTTTGGTCTTGTGAACACGATGGGCGATGTGTGATTGTGATGTAGCAGACCCAACGAGAGTATTAACCGGAACCAATAAACATCTCGCATCTAGGGACTTATTGCATTTCAAAATTTGGCGGATAATCGAGGTTTTGTATATGTTGAACTTTGCATTGTTGCGATTTGCGCTTGCATTATCGCATCGCAACCAAGTTCCTGTCGGGGGATGAGTCTGTAACATTGACCCTTCGCCGATTTGTGATTATGATCCATCGCATTGCGCCTCCGGCCGTTTCTTGAAAACCTTCCAGCCTGCCTTATCACATCGCACCCTTCTCTACTTGGAGGTTGATTTCTAACATCGACCTGCCTGCCATTGCGATTTGTGACAAGCGGGGGCCAATGATAGGTTGCCACTTGACACATCCTCATTCGCTGAAGGACCTTGCCACATCATCCAATCTTGCCACGTGAGTAAGTCAAACCTGAACTTTGACTTGCTCTCACTTCTGCATACGAGTTCAAATTTGAGTGTCGTTCGCACCGTTGTAATTAGAATGACGAGCTCTTCGATTTGAAGCTAAGTTTAACAAGATTCTGACACTTTGATTTTTGAGCCTAATTTTGAACACTTGATCAATTGTAATTTCTTTCACTACATAATTGTGGTAGAAGCCAAGGAGAGGCTAATAAACCAATTTTTTTTTTTTTTTTGTTATAACAATAATAGAGTTTATAAACTCCATTTATAAACTATTGAAGGAAATGAAAGTAATGAAAACTCATAAGTTTGAATACAAAATGATTTGAGGATATAAGAGTAACCAACATAGACTCATCTTAAGTCTAGATGTATCAAGGGATAGATCAAAGCTTTCTGGGTGCAAAATTCGTTTTAGAGTACATAATTTGAAGAAAAATGGGGCTTAAGATGCTTGTTCTTTATATATCTAAATGCTATGTGTGAAATCATTTATGAGCTTAAAAGGAATTCAACATTTCCTTGATTTTTAATAATACACCAAGAAAACATGTTAAATCATAAGGATTTTTTTAAATTGTTTTATATAATATTTACATAATTGACATTGAAATATTTTATTTATTTCTCACATTGTCCACATTAAAATGTTTTTTTCTCATTAATATATTTTTAAATAGATGTGGTTTTCATTTAGGAAGTAGACAACATATACCCATGGAATATGAACTCTCTATTTATCTCTCTCTATATAATTAGAAAACACTTATCAATAGAATAAGAAATATGATTATACTGAGAGAGAGGGTGAATTAACATAATAGTCAATCTTAACCAATTAAAACACTTCAATGCATATATTATATCAATAACATCAACAACATAAAAATACACCAAATATATGTATGAAGAACTTTTTTGATATCGAACAATCTTGTAGGCACCAACCTACTGCTACATTTATTTACTAGTACCAACTAGAAAGAAACACCAATCCGTGAATTTACAAGCATCCACTTGAAGGAGGCACAACCCCTTGAACTTTATAGATACCCACCTGAAGGAAGCACCCACTCCCTAAACTTTACATGCACCAACTTGAAGGAAGCACCCACTCCATAAACTTTATAGGCACGAACTAAAATGAAGCACCCACTCCCTAATTTGCAGGCACCAACCTGTTTTTCCTAGCATACCCCTCTATCATACATTTTCAAACTTAGATCCACGGGTGTTCTTGTTTATACAACTTTCTTTATTTTGTATTAAATTTGCTTCTCCTAAAGTTCTCTATTTCTGCTTATCAATCCTTGCTACACATCTTTAGTTCTATTCACAATCCTTTCATGTTTCTCCTAGATTTCACATCATACTCCAACTTCACTTGTCTTTCTTGGATTTATTCTCTGACCGCTTATGCGGTCACACGTCTTCCACAAACTTCATTCCACATAGTTATTTTAAACCTGTTACACTACAAAACCACAACACACAAAAGAACTATTCTTACACTTAGTTGAATCCAAATGTCAATTCCAAAGTGTTTTGGATTATTTATACTTTATCAAATTGACCAACCATGACAGGGACAAAAATCAACCAAACAACATGTATTATTCTCTCATTTTTTTTTATTGAAAATACGATCCAAATGAACTTAGATTAGTGACTCCTTGGCTCTTCTGGGGCTTAGCTTTAGGTCCATGAGACCACATGAAATGACTATCTTGCAAAAGTTCCAATAAATATGGATCTGAGTCCACTTAAGAGAGGTTGATTACTGAACATCTAGATTCTTTATAACTTAGATCACAAATTATAACTCCAAGTGCTTATCTTTACTCCATAGGATCGAGAGTCGAGACCACATACTTAATCAACTAAATTATCCAGAATCCATGTCTACAGGGATATGTTAACATTCTTGGATCACCAGATAAGCCGGATAGTTCCTCACATGGTACCATGACCATTATCGAAACCTTGACCACTTGCACTTCGAGCTCAATTCGAGTGTTTGGCTAACTTTCTTTTGTCAAATTATTTACACCCATTAACTCCTAGATTACTGGATAGCTAGATGGCATAGTGGAAATACAACCTGTTGGAACATTGACCTTCAAATTCGTTCAAATCTAGATCCGATCCTTTAGCTGCTAACTTATCACGTACACCCTTGGATTTCTTGGAAACCCGAATATTCAAATATTTGCATTGTCCAGCCTTCTTTTTCATTGTATTTGAATTTGGTCTAAAAAGTAAACTTGTGAACTAATGAACCCTCGAATTATCATATGCTTGTGGCCTAGAGTTTGGGCCTTTTGTTGATTTTGGCACAAACTACCATTTTAGCCAATAAAACTAAATGCGCTGAAAACCTTCGCCAAACTAGTCCTTGGCGCGAGTCCCAAATCTACCACGTCGAGACTTTGAGAACCAATTAGAACTTGCTGTGTGGATATTTTTCTGCATCATCTCTTCCATGCCACTGCCACATCAACTTTTTGCCACGTGTCATGCCATGCCATCACCACGTGTCATTGGGAATAGGGTCAATTGGCCACCCAGAAAGCCTAAATCTATCTACCACATTTCCTCACCTCATGGTGCCACATCATCATCTTTTTCCACTGACACCACCTGTCATCCTACCTATACTATCTTGTCAACTGGGATCCACTTGATGATTGATGGAAAAATATGGAAATTTGATGTTTTGTTGCATCACTAGAGACCTAGAAGGTGTTGGCATTATGGCACAGGTTTGGAGCTATGGCGCATGTGTTGTCCTTGATGGCAACTCTCTTTGGTAACAGATCTCAGTGCAGGCACTCAGAAAGAAGAAAAAGACATATACACAGGTTCATCTAGACGAAGACGTGTATACACGCGGGTTATACATTACAAAAGCACATATATGTTGGGGATCATACTTTTGGTCCATGGTAATTAGTTCTTGGGATTTGAACCTATGTTTTGGACCATGGCGTCTCGTCAGATGTGTTGATCCCTAGTTTTAGGTTCATGGTATTGAAATGTTATGGTTTTGGATCATGGTATTGAGAAAGGCCTAAGACTATAAAAGAGGAGGGAGATCATGTGGCAAATGATCATCTGAATTATCATTGAAGATCTGATAAAGTGCTAGCGCTGGTATATTGGTAATTGGGTTATGATGCAGATCTGGATCTGAATGAAGGAGGAACGTTAGCGCAAAAAGAAGGATAAGTTCTATTGATGGGTCGTAATCTTTAAGCTTGAATGATAGTATTTTTGTATGGTTTTGATCTGCTAGATGTGGCGCTTGCTTGATCTACAAGTCTGATAATCTGGGTTAATTAATGATTGAATATCTGAAAGAGTGAATTATCCTTTATAGATCTGTACGCAGGTTCAGTGAAGCGAAGATGCATATACACGCAAGTTCTGTGAAGGAAAGAAGCGTATACGCAGGTTGTTCCATACGCAGAAGCGTATGCACGCTAGTTTCAGGCTGTTGAAATAGCGTATATACTCTAAGTTGTGATCTAGCTGCTTCTGTCTATCGTTGTTGTGTTGTGGGTTCTGTTTTTTGGTGTGTGGTTTCTGGTACTATGTTTTGGGTACAGCTGTCAGAGAAGTATCTACTTGATTCAGATCTAATTGGTGAAAAGGAGATTGGTTGATGGAGAAATTCTTGATGATT